>JAMWET010002329.1:47500-215000 GCA_024036415.1 Prochilodus magdalenae
ATAGACTAGTGTAGAGATAGACTACTGTAGAGATAGACTAGTGTAGAAATAGACTTGTGTAGAGATAGACTACTGTAGAAATAGACTACTGTCGAAACAGACTCCTGTAGAGATAGACTAGTGTAGAAATAGACTACTGTAGAGATAGACTAGTGTAGAGATAGACTACTGTAGAAATGGACTACTGTCGAAACAGACTCCTGTAGAGATAGACTAGTGTAGAGATAGACTAGTGTAGAGATAGACTACTGTCGAAACAGACTCCTGTAGAGATAGACTACTGTAGAGATAGACTAGTGTAGAGATAGACTACTGTCGAAACAGACTCCTGTAGAGATAGACTCCTGTAGAGATAGACTAGTGTAGAGATAGACTAGTGTAGTGATGGACTACTGTAGAGATAGACTACTGTAGAAATAGACTACTGTCGAAACAGACCCCTGTAGAGATAGACTAGTGTAGAGATAGACTACTGTAGAAATAGGCTACTGTCGAAACAGACCCCTGTAGAGATAGACTAGTGTAGAGATAGACTACTGTAGAAATAGACTACTGTCGAAACAGACTCCTGTAGAGATAGACTAGTGTAGAGATAGACTAGTGTAGAGATAGACTACTGTAGAAATAGACTACTGTCGAAACAGACCCCTGTAGAGATAGGCTAGTGTAGAGATAGACTAGTGTAGAAATAGACTACTGTAGAGATAGACTAGTGTAGAGATAGACTAGTGTAGAGATAGACTACTGTAGAGATAGACTAGTGTAGAAATAGACTTGTGTAGAGATAGACTACTGTAGAAATAGACTACTGTCGAAACAGACTCCTGTAGAGATAGACTAGTGTAGAAATAGACTACTGTAGAGATAGACTAGTGTAGAGATAGACTACTGTAGAAATGGACTACTGTCGAAACAGACTCCTGTAGAGATAGACTAGTGTAGAGATAGACTAGTGTAGAGATAGACTACTGTCGAAACAGACTCCTGTAGAGATAGACTACTGTAGAGATAGACTAGTGTAGAGATAGACTACTGTCGAAACAGACTCCTGTAGAGATAGACTCCTGTAGAGATAGACTAGTGTAGAGATAGACTAGTGTAGTGATGGACTACTGTAGAGATAGACTACTGTAGAAATAGACTACTGTCGAAACAGACCCCTGTAGAGATAGACTAGTGTAGTGATAGACTACTGTAGAATTAGACTACTGTCGAAACAGACCCCTGTAAAGATAGACTAGTGTAGAGATAGACTACTGTAGAAATAGACTAGTGTAGAAATAGACTACTGTCAAAACAGACTCCTGTAGAGATAGACTAGTGTAGAGAGTGTGTAGAAATAGACTACTGTAGAGATAGAGACTACTGTAGAAATAGACTACTGTAGAAATAGACTACTGTAGAGATAGACTAGTGTAGAGATAGACTACTGTAGAGATAGACTAGTGTAGAGATAGACTACTGTCGAAACAGACTCCTGTAGAGATAGACTAGTGTAGAGATAGACTACTGTAGAGATAGACTAGTGTAGTGATAGACTACTGTAGAATTAGACTACTGTCGAAACAGACCCCTGTAAAGATAGACTAGTGTAGAGATAGACTACTGTAGAAATAGACTAGTGTAGAAATAGACTCCTGTAGATAGACTACTGTCGAAACAGACTCCTGTAGAGATAGACTAGTGTAGAGATAGACTAGTGTAGAGATAGACTACTGTCGAAACAGACTCCTGTAGAGATAGACTACTGTAGAGATAGACTAGTGTAGAGATAGACTACTGTAGAAATAGGCTACTGTCGAAACAGACCCCTGTAGAGATAGACTAGTGTAGAGATAGACTAGTGTAGAGATAGACTACTGTAGAGATAGACTACTGTAGAAATAGACTCCTGTAGAGATAGACTAGTGTAGAGATAGACTAGTGTAGAGATAGACTACTGTAGAAATAGACTACTGTCGAAACAGACCCCTGTAGAGATAGACTAGTGTAGAGATAGACTACTGTAGAAATAGACTACTGTCGAAACAGACCCCTGTAGAGATAGGCTAGTGTAGAGATAGACTAGTGTAGAGATAGACTACTGTCGAAACAGACTCCTGTAGAGATAGACTACTGTAGAGATAGACTAGTGTAGAGATAGACTAGTGTAGAGATAGACTACTGTAGAGATAGACTACTGTAGAAACAGACTCCTGTAGAGATAGACTACTGTAGAGATAGACTAGTGTAGAGATAGACTAGTGTAGAGATAGACTACTGTAGAGATAGACTACTGTAGAAACAGACTCCTGTAGAGATAGACTCCTGTAGAGATAGACTAGTGTAGAGATAGACTAGTGTAGTGATGGACTACTGTAGAGATAGACTACTGTCGAAACAGACCCCTGTAGAGATAGACTAGTGTAGAGATAGACTACTGTAGAGATAGACTAGTGTAGAGATAGACTACTGTAGAGATAGACTACTGTAGAGATAGACTACTGTAGAAATAGACTACTGTCGAAACAGACCCCTGTAGAGATAGACTAGTGTAGAGATAGACTACTGTAGAAATAGACTAGTGTAGAAATAGACTACTGTCGAAACAGACTCCTGTAGAGATAGACTAGTGTAGAGATAGACTACTGTAGAAATAGACTACTGTCGAAACAGACCCCTGTAGAGATAGGCTAGTGTAGAGATAGACTAGTGTAGTGATAGACTACTGTAGAAATAGACTAGTGTAGAAATAGACTACTGTAGAGATAGTGTAGAGATCCTGTAGTGTAGAGATAGACTACTGTAGAAATAGACTAGTGTAGAAATAGACTACTGTCAAAACAGACTCCTGTAGAGATAGACTAGTGTAGAGATAGACTAGTTTAGAGATAGACTACTGTAGAAATAGACTAGTGTAGAGATAGACTAGTGTGTAGTGTGAGATAGACTACTGAAGGAATAGACTATGTGGTAGATGAGAAAAATAGACTACTGTCGAAATAGAGGGATTATAGACTAGTGTAGAGATAAACTACTGTAGAAATAGACTACTGAGAGGAGCGGCTGTTATACAATCTGACAGAGGCCGGAAGGAATGTCATGTGGTCTGATGAGTCCAGATTTGCCCTATTCCAGGGTTATAGGACCACCAGAATAGGAGGGGAAATGAATGACGCTATGCATAGGGCCCACTGTAGAAGCCTCTGGAGGCAGTCAGTTGGTCGGGTTGGTCGTGAGCGCTGGTTTATAGTTTGATGTCTTCACTTTTATCCTAAAATACATAAACATCAGGAAACTTGTGTAAGGTGAACCATTTGAGCAAAACATCTAATTGCGATTCCTCGTGTTTTGTGTGGCGTTTGTGATTTTGCAGTTACTATTTATTATTTGAGGGCCAGGCCATAGACTAGCATGTCTAATTTTCCAGGCTTAAGGCTTAAAGGTATGTCAGACTGCCAGTGTATAATGCTTGGGACCAGGTACATAGCACAGGAATTGCTTCTGATTGGTCTAACCTGGCATTTGTGAACCACTTGTATGCATGATATTAGGTCAGATGTACCCTCTTCACATTTTATCAAGGCAACACAGTTAATAACGTAGGCTAATATAAAGCTGCTGCTCTTGAATTGTACGATGTGAGAACGATTGATCTTTCAGCCATACTTCTATGAGTAGCTGTATCTAAACATTTGACTAGTGGTGTACAGCAGGGTGAACAACTGGCCATAGAGATAAATATGCTCATCTCAAAACGTGTGTCGAGTCTCGTCTGTATCCGTATCAGTATCAGTCTTGTAGCCTGGGAGTTGTTGCTAGCGATATACAGCTAATCTGTTGTGTTGGTGTCTTTTCAGCTGCTGGACTGCTTCGTCATCCCCGTCGTCCTGCTTCTATCCTGGTTCTTCCTGCTGGTGAGGTATAAGGTGGTGCACTTTGTGGGCGTAGGCGTGTGCCTGCTGGGCATGGGCTGCATGGTGGGAGCCGACGTGCTGGTGGGACGACAGCAGGGCCTGGGTAAGAGAATCCAGCATCGCACAAACTCGTCCAGAACTCCCCTGTGTGGCGTGGTATTTCATATGCCGAGGCCGGCTGCGGTTAGAGCCGCGCTCAGAGCTCACTGAGATTTTTCCGCAGCAGGCTTGAATCCCTGTCTGTTGTTAAATATGAATGAGGGCCAGAGTTCGTCTATAGAATACCTCTCCCAGCCCCCCCAAGGTCCAGGTTCTTATGAAAAGCACACAAAAGCAGGGTCTGGAGTCTTCTGGGTCAGAATTTACGGAACAGTTTTTTACCCACAGGGGTCTTGTTCTTCGACAGTACGATGCCTGTTATTTCCTAAGTCCCCCATGTTAAGTGCTAGAAAGGACTGCTAGGGTTTTTTGGTGAGCGGTTTGTTTACTGTGGCTCATCGCAGTGAAGATGCTGCTCATTTGCCTCAGTGAATGTAATATTGGTACTGTGAAACCCGTCTTTGTAAACATTAACTACTCCCTCAAATTAAAGATGCCACCGAGGCCACTCCTGAGGAAGTGCTAATAGCAGCACAGTACTTCGATAGCGTATGTTTATTCACTGCAGGAAGCAAATACAGGGCCCTGCAAAAGCACTCAGCACCCGTGAGAGTTCTGGAGATTTTCCGGATTAGACATTAGGATACAGTTTTTCTCAGGATCTATGTTTATTGCTCAAATGCTCTCCCACTAAATTTCCACAGCCAAGATATAGTTATATGTACAGTACCAGTCAAAGGCTTAGGCACATCCAGCTAAATAGATGTTGCTGGTTATCTGTAAGCCTGTACAGGCTTAAACTTAACCGTTCCAGCTGATGAGATGTCGAAACTGTGCATATCCTGATATACCACATGTGCTCTTGATGCATGTATTATATTTTTCCCATATCGCCAAACCTCCAATATACACTCATCCGCAAAGGGGTGGTTGCACAAATAGCTGCACCCAGAAGGAATCAGCCGACAGGAAGGAAACTGGGTGGGTAGGTTTGGCATCGAGAGACAAGTGATTTTAGTTTCATGCTCAGCTGTGCATGTCATGGAAGCATAGACGGGCCTTAACGCTGCACCCGATTGACCCAACAGCCATGATTGTGGATATCCAGCGAACAGTGATGCTTGCTCTACATTAGTCATCCTGTTAGTGCCACCAGATGACTGCATGACACAGAACCACATGCGCAGACCATTACAACGACTGCCCTTAACACCACGTCAGCATCACCAAAGACTGTAATGGTGTCGTGCCAGACTGTCATGGAGTAATTCAGGATGGCAGCAGGTCATCTTCAGTGATGAGTCCCGCTTTTGTCTTGGTGGAGACGACCAACGAATCCGTGTGTGGAGGCACCGTGGCCAGGGCCCAGATGAACGATGATGGGTGTATACTCTAAGGCATATTTTACTGAGTGTTATTTTATTGTTTGATGTGTTCACTTTTATTCTAAATTAAAGCATTAGGTTAAAAGTATGAAGAACGTTCTAGGAGTAGCCGTGTCCAAAATTTTTGACTGGTATTGTAGATATCGCAAATAAAACGAAAATCTGAAAACCCCGAAATCTGCAAACTTACTCAGAGGACAAAACGGACACAGCTGCATCTTTAGCTCTACGTGACCTGCACTAAGTGACCTGCGCAAAGTTCTGCATGGCAGTCGTGGGCTGGAGGTTAGGGAACCAGCCTTGTGACCGGAGGGTTACCGGTTCGATTCCCTGAACTGACAGTAACGACTGAGGTGCCCTTGAGCAAGGCATCTAACCCCCAACTGCTCCCCGGGCGCCGTGGCTAGGGCTACTCACTGCCCCCTAGTGTGTGTGTTCACTAGTGAGTGTGTATGTGGGTGTTTCACTTAATGGATGGGTTAAATGCGGAGACTAAATTTCCCCACTGTGGGATTAAATCTAGTTTTACCAGAGGAGGTCTGGTAACGTCATGTTTTCTGTTAATGCTAATAACATGTATGTTGCAAATTTAACATATTGCAAAATAATTGCGTCAAATGTGAAGTGACCAGGGTGCTCAAAGTTGTGCATGAGATTGTGAATATGTATTTGAACTGAGTACATGAATTCTCCCAGCATTATTTCTCTCACCATCTTCATCTCTCCAGGAGACCATAAGCTGCTGGGGGACCTGCTGGTTCTGGCCGGCGCCACGCTGTATGGCATCTCTAACGTGTGTGAGGAGTTCATTGTGAAGAACCTGAGCCGTGTCGAGTTCCTGGGGATGATGGGCCTCTTCGGCTCCTTCTTCAGCGGCATCCAGCTGTGAGTGTTCTCTCTGTGAAGTCCACTCCGCCCTGAGTATGCTGGCATAAGCAGAAGTACATTACAGGGTGGAGTCACTATTATATATAGATATATACAGTACCAGTCAGTCTGGAACTAAATGGTTGTGTGTGGTTATCTTATAGACTCTACAGGCATACACTTAACAGTTAAGTTCTTTAATAATACATATCCTGATATACCACATATACTCATGATGTATCACAGTATTAGATTTTTCCATTTCAATTCGGCTAAAATGAGGATAAAACTTGCCTCTGTGATAATGCTAACTTTTGCTAATGTCACCATTAAATTTTGTAGTTTGTTAGCGCTAAAATAAGCTAAGCTAAGCTAAGCTAAGGGTGACACAGATTAACAGGTTTGAATGTTCTAAATTAAACACAGGCATCTGAAGATTCTAAAAGACCCCCATGTTTTATTGGATGCTTGTGGCAGACATATACAGGGGGGCAAAAAAGTATTTAGTCAACCACTGATTGTGCACGTTCTCCTACTTAGAAAGAGAGAGGTCTGTAATTTTCATCATAGGTACATTTCAACTGTGAGAGACAAAATGAAAAAAAAAACAGGAAATCACACTGTAGGATTTTTCTTTCTAAGTAGGAGAACCGGCAAAATCAGTGGTCGACTAAATACTTTTTTGCCCCACTGTACGTATATTAGTAACCTGCTAGCAGTGTGCCGACACAGTTTTCCGTTTCATTAGGCTGCCGCTGGTATTCAGTCGTTGACTGGTAGCGTTATGGCTTCTCTTCAGCTCCTGAAATCCAGTAAGAGAGGCTACTGAGCTATAACTACTGTCTACCTAGATTCCACAGATAAAACAATTCCTGATTGGCCAATTTTATTGGCTAGTAATTTTGCTTCCATCCAAATTTTAACATTACAAAGACCGGAGTAGTACTGTATTACAGAGGTTAAAGGAGCGATATGTAAGATTTTTAGTTTAAGATACAGCAAACTTAGCAAACATTATCAACAGAGTGTGAAGAAATAACAGTCTAATGATGCTTCAAAGATGTCATGTGGTAAGTTGTAGATACATCTACTAAAGTTCACATTCTAACCAGTTAGCCTGTATTCTGTACTGTATTCTGTATTGTAATACCTCTTTGTACCTCAAAAGTGATAATGAGTCACTGTAGCATCAAGTTGAATCAGTCCAGCCAAAGAGGATTAAGAAGTAACACGGGTTCCCTAACGGTGTATTCTAACCTTTTATCTATCATGTTGAAGGTCCTGGTCAGATTAGATTTAAATCCCTTATTAGTCCCACAGTGGGGAAATTTAGTCTCCGCATTTAACCCATCCGTGAAGTGAAACACAAACACACTCACTAGGGGGCAGTGAGCACACTTACCCGGAGCGGTGGGCAGCCCTATCCACGGCGCCCGGGGAGCAGTTGGGGGTTAGGTGCCTTGCTCAAGGGCACCTCAGTCGTTACTGTCAGCTCAGGGAATCGAACCGGCGACCCTCCGGTCACAAGTCTGGTTCCCTAACCTCCGGCCCACGACTGCCCCTTTAAAGATCATTTGAGCACAGCCAATCAAAAAGTAAGAGTAAACGCAACAATGGCCAAAGCTCCTAGAAAGTGACCATTATGACAATCCCCATGGCCCACTCTCAGCAAGAAACCCCGTTCAGCAGCACAGACAACAAGTGATATAAGTAGAAGCTAAATAAGACTTAACCTTGGTGCTGCTTTACACCACTGGAGTTGCTCTTGGGATGAAGTTTGGAGCTTCAAAGCTTTCAACTGGGAAGTTAGCAGCTGTTATTGCTAATAATGAACAGGGGGGACTGTGTACTTCTTATTTTACTGGTCTACACCCCAACTTTAGGGTGATATGTTGCCCCCTGTTGTTTGGACCATGAATTCGGCCGGTTGCATTTTACACATTGCTCCTTTAAATACAAACATTAAATGTGAACTACAAATTACAGATCTGTATTTTTTTAGTCCCCATAAATAATTTTCACTGAAGGGCTAGAAGGCTGTTCTCCTCTAATGATCAGGTAATTAGAGTGTATTACTGACAAATGAATAACTTGCTGGTGTTCCATAAAACCTGAAACATTTAATAAATCTCCTAATAATATATAATATTTCAGTCATTTTATAAGTATATAAACTAGGCTTTAAAATGACCAGTGATTCCACATGTTTGAATGGCTGTATATGTCATGTCACCCACATGCAGTAGATCCTGATGTTTAATGTGGAGCCTGTTCCTCAGCAGGGTTCAGACATGTGAACTCGTTTCCGCCCCAAACAAGCACCAAGCCTTTGTCAACATGGGCTGATGAGAGCTCCACCTATTGAAGCCCTCCTCAGCTGTATCTGCACTACAGTGCGCTTCTCCTCCTGCTTCTGTTTCTCCCACAGCCAGCTGGCCTCTGGCGTAACTGGCTGGAAACATCTCACAACCCTACGCCAACTGGAAATGTGTTCTTCCCCAGTCGTTCTATCCATACGCCTGCATGGGCCATTTGGATCCCTCGCTCCCCACCCCACAACAAGCTCCAAGCAGCCTCCAGCTGGAGCTGAGGCCGCCAGCCGCTGTTCTTCTCCATGCCAGCCCACTAAAGCACTCACAAATGCACTGACGTCTATATCCTGCTGTATTTATGCTCCAGCCCGGCTGTTTACTCACGCCAGCCGCTTGCATCTCTGATGTAATTACAACCAAATGCAGTCAGATGTGAGAGGCTGGCCATGGCCAGTGCTGCGCTGTCAATATAAAAATCATTACGGAGCGCAAAGTATGCTCAGTTTAATGTACAGTCATTTACACCGACGTGCCAACAGTCCTGGCCTTGCCAGGAGCACGCTGGCCAATGTGCGACCTCAGTCACAAGATAACACTACACAGCTTAAAACAGGTGTGGCCATTAACAAGCCGTCCACTGAGGTCCATTCACATAATCCTATTCCATGACTTTTGGCATGTCTGTAAGTATGTAAGGCAGGTTAGATGTGAATCATGCACCTACTTCCAAAACTATACCTCTTTTGGGAAAAGCTTCACTCCTGTGCTGGCCTGCATTTCCAGGAGTGCTCAAAGACAAATAGTTGCTCAGAGGAATTCTCACAGCTACTAAGAGGCCTTTAGTTGAATTAGGCCTAAAGTTGAACCCCTCCTTCTCAAGTTAGTGTCTAGACACGATTCATTTAAAAATAAAACCTTAAAGGAGCAATCAGTAAGCTGAGGCAACCTCTCAAGGTCATACTTCTACCAATAAGACGGGCCAGGGCTGCCTGGTTAGCATGCTAACGATACATAGACATTCATTTTGTTTTAAACTCAAATTTTGCTTACTGTTCCTTTAAAGGACCCATGTCCTACACTTTTCCGTACTGCATTGTTTCCCATTAGGCCCTTTTATAATGTTTGTGGTTTTAGGGACCAAAATTTTGCTGCTGTGCCTTTATGGCTGATATACCATACGTGATTGATTTATGTTCTGGCTGAGCTGGCTGCCCTGTACTGTGCCTTATTTAGTCCTGGCTGCAACACTCCTTATAACTTCAGTGTGAATAGGCAGAGATAAACAGATGTAGGCTGAGATGTGTTGGTTTTCGTGTCGTCACTTAAAACGGGTCGATTTCGTAGATATGTGAACATGTGCCGCACACATGTAAACAAGTACAGGTCTTATCGCTGTACCTGACTGACCCAGCAGTCATGATTGCGGACATTCAGCCAGCCCTCCATGAGTCGTCCTGTTAGTGCCAGCACCATGGCAGATGGCTGGCCAACGCAGGACTACATGCACACAAAGCATATCACCGACTGGCCTTAACACCACATCAGCGTCGGCAGAGACTGCAATGGTGTCGTGACTCAGAATGGCAGCGGGTCATCTTCAGCGCCAAGTCATGATTTTATCTTTTTATCGATGGTCCATAAGGCCTGGTGTCACTCCACCTCCACCCCTACTGCACATAGGATGGATTATCACAGGTCACCATTCGGACCCTCTACAACTCCATGCCAAGACGTCTGGTCCGACACCATACTGAGAGACACTGCTTCTGTATGTGTAGCTCAGTAAATATTCCCCATATCAGTCTAAATTGATCATCATTGATTTCCCAATAGCACTGCAGTCCCACTCCTCCTTCTGGGTGCAGCTAGTCCTGTGATGATCTGTGTATTAGAGGTGGCGATATGGCAGCTGTAACATCAAGTGTGTGGTATATCAGGATACGTGTTGGTTCAGAGTTCTCATCAGTTGGCACTGTTAAGTGTAAGCCTGTAGAGTCTTTAAGATACCCAGCAATGTCCATTTATCGGGGTGTGTCTGGACTTTTCACTGGTACTCTATGTGTCTGATTTGTGCCTCTCCAGCTCTACAATGCAAATATAGCCTACAACGGAATAGTGGAAGTCCTCTGCCCTGTGTGACTCCTGGACGTATCTGCCCAATGCAGTTAAACACCATCCCCTTCTCTCACTCTCTCACTCTTGCTCTCCAGTGCTCTTTCCAGCTCCGCTGGCTGATCACACGGTAACCTTGGCAACAGTGCCGCAGCCCGGTGATGCCTCTCCGGAGAGGCTCTGATGCCTGTGTGGATTGTTTCTCGTGCTGTTGCAATTGTGTGCAGTGGGGGTTGGGGGTGGTGGGCGTGCTGTGATTGATTGTTAGCGGCCCATGAAGACGCTCTGCAGCGGGACGAATCGTGTCAACAGAAATCCCTGGGAATGTTCCGGGAGGGTGGAGGGATTGACCGCTCTGTGCTCTGACACCGGGGATTCGTCACCCTGCACTTCGGAACAGCGATCGCCTGCCTGTCAGAGTGAAGCATGCGCCCAGGGCCTAGGAGCCCACACTGTTTTTCTTTTACAGCCGCTCAGATTTTCCTGTCCGCTCGGCTGAGCTCACCTGTGGCTGACGTGAATTGTGTTTTTTCTGTTTCAGAGCCATCATGGAGCACAAGGAGCTGCTGAAGGTGCAGTGGGACTGGCAGATAGGTAAGCCATCGTTTAGAAAGGCCTGTCGGGAGTTTGCTGGGTTGTGATTGGGTGTGATGTACTGAGCTGGTGTAAATGGACTCTACTTTGTTTGGTGTGGTCAGGCAAACACAGGCCCTCGTGTACACCGTTCAGCCAGAACAGTAACACCACCTCCTTGATTCTATACCTTTATCAGCTCCATGTACAATGGAGCACTTCACAGTTCTACAGACTGTAGACCTACAGAGTGCTCCTGTATGGTAGGTGAAGGTTGGTCTTGATGGCAATAGGCATCAAAGGCCAGGAAGCAGTATAAGGGTTCTTATTCATGATCAATGGATCGACAGAAATGGTTCTCGTTGAATAAAACTCTGGTTCCATTGATTTACATTACAATTAAATGAGGTTTTTGCCTTCTCTCGTAAACTTCTTTCTCTTTGGACGGCGTCAAAGTCTGGTATCGTACAAACACCATGTGCATCAGGGTGTTATTTGGCTTTTTGCCCGAGTGACGCTGGATTGAGGAAGCAGACGCTCTTGAGTATGTAAAATACAACAATGGTTTAATATGGTGACGTGTGGGAGTCAGTACACAGCTGGCAGGTAAACAAAGGAAACAAGCCACAGCAGCCAAAACAGACATGGGAACAACAGGGCATAATTCCAGGTACAGTTTAAAAGTCGGTTGGCGTCAAGACCCTCAGCCGCTGCCCCAGCAGTGCAAGAGGCAGATAAGGAGAGGCACTCGCCAATGGGCGCATGTGGGTCACAAATGGGAAACCATAAACAGAGTGCAAAAGAGAGTCCTCGGCATGCAAACAGGAGAGTTGGCTATGCTTCCCTTCTTGTACTGAGGGCGTCAGGTATCTCCAGCCCAGGTCCAGGTGAATTGAAAACAGTGTTAACCCAGGTATTTATAGAGACCTCCACAGCTGGGTCCACACTGACCCCCTGATTCGAAGAGGTAGAACTTGTAGTGTTGGCGTTACGGAGCGGAGGATAATGGATCATGGGAAGTGTAGTCCCTGGATTCGATGGAGGTAGGGGAAGAGGCTAGACACCTGACATCCCACGCTTTAGATATTGTAGTCTTGCCTGCTTCTGTTTAACCGTAGGACGAGCGATTACTTCGACTATTGCAGGGGTGGCCCTGCAGGTTTTCCTTCCAAACAAGCCGGAGTTCATCTGATTTTACTTGATGATCAACTGCTCAATCTTCAAACGACTGATCATGTGATCTCTATTTTATGTTGCACTTGTACGAGTGCCTATAAGTTATATAATATGGTATGCGGTATACATATAATAATGTACATTCTTTGTTATTAGTTGTTTTCTAATAGTAGACCTATCAAGTGGTCCTGTATGGTATGAGACACATGCATCTGATGGTAATAAATCAAAGTTATTCCAGGATGCCTTATAAGGGGCTTATTCATTTCGAATGGATTACCATGGTTCTCGTTGGATAAAAAAAGCCATGATTTACCCAATTAAATGAGGTGCCTTCTCTTTTAAATCTTTCACTTTGGACGGCATCAAAGTAGGTAGCCCCACTGTAGTTCTACAGTTACAGACTGTAGTCCATCTGTTTCTCTGCATGCAGACTTCCCTTTTCTGTAGACAGGAACATGAAAAAGTTGACTCAGCAATGGTATAGACGTCCATTCCTACGGTTTTGTCTTTAGTCTGCGTTCTGGAACCAGACCTCAATAAACTAAGCTCAAACTGGAGTGGCTTCGTCTCTTTAGGTGGCACCAAAACAGAAAACCACAACAGACGGAATGAAATCCTGCACCCACACCGCAGTACAAGAGAGATCGGACAAACCAATCTGAGTTTGTGGTGTTGGTTTGGGAAACCATAAACAGGACTTGTCACAGAGAGTACCACACCATGCAAGATTGGGGTTTGATTCCTGGTCTATGACTATGCCAAAGCTACACCAGTAAGAGTCCTTGGGCAGGTATATCCACACAACCACATTGCCCTACCTCAGGTTAATCTGTATTAAGACTTGTAAGCAGCTCATTGGATAGAGAGCATCAGCTAAATTACATTACTGGTAATGTAATGGTCTGATTGGATTCCTAACACAACTTAACATGAAGTGAGGTAAAACGCTGCACAGTCTTTGCGGTGGATCAGGCAGTCTTTCAGTGTTATTGGTGACACATCTGTTTAGCATTCACATTACAGATGCTCTGTTAAGGTGGTATGATTGATCATAGGCCTGTTCCAAAACACATTGATCACACCTGTACTGTAGATGTGTCTGCCTGCAATCCGGTACACAGGACGTATGTTTATTCTGGGCGTGCGCCGGTTCTGCTGCGTTCCTGTAAATAGACGGGATGAAAGTGAAGTTCTTCTTGATCTTGACTTCTGGCTTCAGATGGGACTGCCACAGGAGACGAGTGCTGTGAGAAACAGGGCTAAATAAAACCTGCTGTTTTTATTTCTGTATGTGTAGGAGGCTGAGGTGTTGCAGAAGGGGACCGATTCCTTTTCTTGTCCTCTCCTCCTCAGCACTACACCCCTACCGCACATTTCCTTCCCTGCTGCGTGAGAAATTTTGCACGCAGCAGCAAACGCCTGACAGCTAACGTGGTGTTACTTTCGTGGTTAGCTAAAACATGTCTTAATGCACCCAACCGAACGACTTAGAAGTTCCTAGTCTAAGAAGCTGGACTGAAGTAAGACGTTTACATGAGTTGTGTAAGACTAGTTACGCTTACAGGCACGCCAGCCCTTCAGATGTTGTCCTGATGTACTCATAATCCTGGACCACAAGCTTTGAAGGGGCAGTTTGTAAGATGACATGACCTGGTGATTTTATACCGCAAGGTTTTTCACCATAGCAGCATAGGCAGCACCAATCTTGGTTAGCTTCTACCCTCTCTTTTGTTCGAGGCTGAATGTGGATTCTTACTGAGATCAGACGCTGGTGGTGTAAATGGTTGCTTGCCAAGAGCTTCAGTCATCATTGTGTTTATTCTTCCTGTATTTGGCTCCCTGTCCTTGAATGATCTAACCAGGAGCATCACCTTCAACACGATTCACAAGAGGTCAGAATACGGCATCGGGGCAGCAGCGCTGCTTATCCATCCTCTCATGTTGGACTGATTCCACTCCACACTACAGTGCCTCACTATAGCCTCTTCAGGTATAAAGTGGTATTATAAGACAGGTCAGGCTGGGGCTAGCTGGTTAGCATGCTAACTTCAGTAGATATCTGCAACACCGATATCTTTAGACGTCTTTAGCATACAGTTAAAAACATCATTTCGTCACATTCTGTTCATAATTTTTGATCATTTTGGATGTTTTAAACTAAAAATATTGCTCCTTTGATGGTGATTTTACACCACATCTTGATTGTTTAGAGCCTAAAACTCACCATGAGCTCAGACACTGCCCGAACAGGGGGCCAGTGCTGGTACCTAGAGATTAATACACAGACATAGAGCAAGTAAAGCATTACCTGGCAACCCCAGCCCAGTGCTCATTCCTGTAGAGGAGAAAAGGTCATTATAAGTGCAACACAATACACATTGACAAAGGTTATTATAAGTGCAATACAATACACACAGTTTACAGAATAGTAATGTATATGAACTATTCCATTTACAAATTAAATAAACATTACTTGGACGACTTTTGAACATAAGCTCACTGGAAAAAAAAGAGTCACCTGTGTTTAAGGTGGTAGTAACTTTAGACTCCTGCGGATGGCGCTGCATGAGCATGATGGGGTTATAAATATCTGTGGGGTGTGAGTGATGGGATCCATAGATTGAGAAGAGGTGGTACAGTGCAGTGAATCTCTCGTTCCATGTGTGGTAAAGGGCTCCAAAGCAGATGTTAATGATTGGCTAAAAGCTGTGACTGCATGTGGGCGTGGCCAAAGACCATAGTGTGAAGGAAGTAGCTGAATCTGCAGCGTACGGTCATACGGGTCTACCAGCAGTGGCTAAAATCCCAGTCTACAGGGGATTCTACAATCTACTACACAATTCTCTGATGTAGGAGTGTCTGAACACTGACATGGCCGACATCCAGAAACGTGTGCAGTCCGTGACTGGTATTCATGCTTGTGGAGGTACTACACACTATTAGGTATGTTTCAGTCCCAGGTGACTCATTTTTTGTCTGGTGAGCTTAGCTGTAATAGTTTCTCTCATCTGTCAATCAATCAAGATTTCTTGTGCATTCCCAGGCCCAAATGACCAAGCCAAGGGCAACAGGGCCGTAAAAGAAAAACCCAATGTGGCTTCGTCTAGAGGCCTTGAAAGTTTTTTCTACCAATCCTCCCCCTCCCCATCTTACTGGCTGTCCGAAAAATGGAGATGAGAGAAGCCTCTTCAGACACCCTCTGAAGTGGCTTCAAATGGAGGATACACAAGTGTGTGCTCCCCAGGAAATCATTTACAGATTTTAGACGGACGCCACTGCATGCACACCCAGAGAGGACGGAAGACACAGAGCAAGCTGGCTGTACTTTAAAGCCTGTAGAGCTTTTATTCGTATATGCTCTGTGTTGTGTGTTTCGTACTTGGTGTAAAATTAAATGGAGGGATGGAGAAGAAGACCAGCAGAGGAGAAACCTTTAAGGCCGTAGCCAAAACCACATAGTATACCTTTCTACACACTGCCTGCAGTAGAAACCCGAAACGGAGTCACAACTGTCAGTCAGGCAAAGTCACGATTTTGCGTTAGCACTGAAATGGTATTTAATACGAATAGGATATGAAAGGCTAGACAGTCCTTGTTTGCTTCTATGTCCAGCTTGTGGATTACTCAGCTTCCATAGTGCTGAAGTCATGTGCCAATATTAAAGCCAAACGAAGAGTTCTCTTCCTAATTAACTTTGTTCCTCAGGCCCACAGCATAGATGTACCCTCTCTTATGAATATCGTCCAGAAGTCTAATCAACGTCTGCTGTATTCACCATATTCCTCTCCTTTCCCTAGTCACTGGACTGCCCAAATCTTGACTATCACTTTCATAAGCATTCCCTAACCAAATCAAACGGCTGACATCTTCTGCCCCGCCCACACAAAACAGTTTTAGAGTCTGAGAAAGTTGGCTGAAGGAAACTATCATAGCCAAAAGCCAGCAAGCTAGACCTCCTGCCTGTAGATAGTTTATTCCTTTATCCATGTACCAGCATTGGTCATTCGTCTCTTCCTTCATACACACATTACTTCATCTGTCCGTTTGTTCATCTTTCCGTCCATCTGTCTGAACGTCTGTATTCAGACTGTTGGCATCAAAGCTGGATAATGATTTTAGTTCGGTATGAGTAGTGGAGCAGGCTAGATAAGCAGTGTTGGACAGAGAGGTTAGCCACGCCCACACAGTTCATTGTGTTTACTTCTTACAAGCTCACGGGACAAAACATGAATCACCTGTGACTTTAAATGTACCTGATACCATGTGATACTTCCATGAGCACCAATAACAGCTGGGATCAGCTGTAGGCCTCATCAATGTTCAGGCACTCCTGCATCAGAGAATTGGTTTAGCTGGGCCAGATTTGGTGGATGCCTTCCCTGGCACAGTTCTGAGGAGAGTTTCCTGTAGACTGGGATTTTAGCCACTGCTGGTAGACCCGTATGACCGTACGCTTCCATACACCTGCAGATTCAGCTACTTCCTTCACACTATGGTCTTTGGCCACGCCCACATGTAGTCACTCCTTTTGGCCAATCATTAACATCTGCTTTGGAGTCGTTTTCCACACATGGAACGAGACACTCACAGCACCGTCCCACCTCTTCCCAATCTATGGATGCCGCCACTCACACCCCACAGATATTTATAATCCTATGATTCGTGTGCAGCGCCATCTGCAGGAGCCTGAAGTCAGTACCACCTTAAACACCCAAGGTGACTACTTTCTTGGTCCTGTAAACTCTTATTTACGCTTTGCTTGATGTTTAATATTACACCCAGGTTTTCACAGAAACAGTTTTAATATTGTACTCGTGTCCCCCGGGGCTTTACGTTATGCATTCAGCTTTGTTGTTAACACAGCCACGGCCTCCTGTCCGACCTCTCCACCCACGCTCAAGCACTCCATTCAAAATGTCTCTCAAATCAGCTCATGTCCTAACCGCCTCTGCACCACCCCCTCCAACTCTGCACCAGCGTGCAGCAGTCCAGGTTGATAAATGTTGTTTGGCTGAGGCTCGATACGGAGGTGGAGGAGCTGTCATCCAGCCCGGCTGTGACTCCATGCTCATCCCTGTGCTTCTGGCGCGCACTGCCAGGGGGATTGGGCCATGCCAAGGGCAGCATTCAGGCCGCCTCTCAGAGGGACTCTCGTGACTCATGTCACAGTGGGTCTGTGGTTGCTTGAGGGGCAGCAGTGGCATTAACTCTTGCTGCAGTCACTTACATAGCACCATGTGGCGGAAGAGTGGACGTCATTGGCCCAGAGCGTGCTGGCCTAGAAAATACAGATGGCTCAGTCTTACAGACTGCTGACTGAATGTTGCATGTCCAGTCAAAAGTTTAGGGACACCTTCTGAAATCGAGATTAGGAAAAAAATTGATTATATTTAGATTCATTGTAATCAGAGAAAGGTCAGTACTGCTGTGACAAGGTTCTTTATTAAATGTTTGGTATATGAACAAATTAAAACATATTTAGGCACAAAAGTAGCATGAACAGGTCTGTTATTACAAAAATTGATTACAGTTACTGACCTTATCTTGTTTATTTTCTACTGTCGCCATGTTTCACAGTCACCTGCTTATGTTGTAACATATGAATTCCATTGGCCGTGTTTCTGTATGTTGGGACGTTTAACAACATCCATCATACAAACAACATACAACATCTGACTGCTATAACTCCTAAAGAGGGCAGTAGGGAGTAATGTTTGTTTATTTAAGCTTGAGTTCAGTCCATTTTAGGTCAAGGTTTATTTATATAAGCGCT
Source organism: Prochilodus magdalenae (assembly GCA_024036415.1). NCBI lineage: Eukaryota > Metazoa > Chordata > Actinopteri > Characiformes > Prochilodontidae > Prochilodus > Prochilodus magdalenae. The sequence continues at coordinate 65,697 of JAMWET010002329.1, forward strand.
TTTTGCACCAGATGTTGTCACAAAGCAGCTTTACAGAGAATTGGTCAGTAGTTCTGCATCAGACCACACAGGTTGGGCAGTAGTTCCATATCTGACCACACAGGATGGGCAGTAGTTCTGTATCAGACCACACAGGTTGGGCAGTAGTTCCGCATCAGACAACACAGGTTGGACAGTAGTTCTGTATCAGACCACACAGGTTGGGCAGTAGTTCCATATCTGACTACACAGGATGGGCAGTAGTTCCATATCTGACCACACAGGATGGACAGTAGTTCCATATCTGACCACACAGGATGGGGAGTAGTATCGTTTCAGTCCAAACAGGATGGGGAGTAATTCCATATCAGACCACACAGGTGGGGCAGTAGTTCCATATCAGACCACACAGGATGGGCAGTAGTTCCATATCAGACCACACAGGTGGGGCAGTAGTTCCATATCAGACCACACAGGTGGGGCAGTAGTTCCATATCAGACCACACAGGATGGGCAGTAGTTCCATATCAGACCACACAGGTTGGACAGTAGTTCCATATCAGACCACACAGGATGGGCAGTGGTTCCGAATCAGACCGCACAGGATGGGCAGTGGTTCCGAATCAGACCGCACAGGATGGGCAGTGGTTCCACATCAGAATGCACAGGATGGGCAGTAATTAAGCTGTTTGTGTCATGACATTGTGAAGTTGCATACTCTTGCATTGTTAAGTATGATGTCATTATAACCATTTAAGTGTCATTAAACAAGCTTATGGCACATATAATAAGGTGCTATATAGTGCCTCATAAGTGCATTTCTAAATTAACACAGGATTTATAGGAAGTGTTACCATAAATCATTATCTGATCTACATTGTCTGCAGTAATGATACAAGTGTTTGGGCGGAAGCTGCTAATTCCAGCTGACTGGCAAATCCTGAGCTGTCCTGAGACCAGAGTCTGCATTAAGGTGCTCACTGCAGACTCTTCAGTAAGAAATTAGAGCTATTTTGTTTTTGCAGAGAAGAACCACACTCCCTCTCACACCCCAAACCTGAGCATCTGAATACGAACACCGTCTCACACTTGCCAGGTGTCTGGGAGGCTGGGAGGTGCTTTCGCAGTTCATTAATATATGCAGTTTATGGTATTCTGTGATTCGCTGTAACCAATTAGTATGATGTGTGGCATAGAGACTACTCCGAATAGTGTGATTCCAAAGTGGTGCTTGGGGGAGCAGTGTAAAAATCACAGTGCACAGTGAATGCTGAGGAAGTGTGAAGATAATCCCAGGCTTACTTTTGACTAAGAAGGAAAAACAATGAGCTTCACCTTTCTAAAGAGGGCCTATCATGCTTTCCTGGTTTTTCTCTTTCCTGTAGCGTGTTAAGTAGTGTATGTGCATATTTATAAACATTCTGCAGAATCATAAAGCCTACACCAGAGAGAGAGAAACTTTCCCCAGCTGCCTTAAACACCTCGCTGGAATTCCAGCCCCTTTTCTCTGTTATGAGATGACATCATCTCGTAACACTGTCCTTATTTTCCGCCTACCTGCAAGCTTGGCCTGCCCTCACACAACACACAGAGAGCTAAAAGAGTAAAACACACACTCTGAAATGAAAATGGAAATGGTCGCAGTGGTGTGGGGACAGAGCTTGTAGAAGGATGCTGCTCTGGTGGTTGACCAATCAGAGCACACTGATGGAGCTGCAGTGTATACAAACAAATGTATTAATGGTAACCTTTTCATTGGATGTCTAGATTAAAATTCAACCCGTTATTGAAAATAATCTCACTGGACAAAAAATAGTCACCTTGCTTGTAAATTCAGGCTCTTGAAGTTGGTGCTGCACGAGGCTGATGGGGATTTAAACGCTTGTACGGTGGTAGTGATGGGACTCCTAGATGGAGAAGAGGTGGTACAGTGCAGTGAATGTCTCATTCCATGTATGGAAAGTGGCTCCAAAGCATGGCTCCAATAGATTTGCTAAAAGGAGTGATAGCCAAAAGCCCATAGTGTGAGGGAAGTGGCTGAATCCGCAGGTGCAAAGCTTGGCCTTGCCCTTTCACAACACACACAGAGCTACAAGAGTAAAAACACATGCTCTGAAATGAAAAACTCATCACCCCAGTCTAGTGTGCCAAGGTGGATCAGATCTACCAACTGGTTCTACCAGACTTTCCGTATCAGACTCTGGCTCAAACTAATATAGCAGAACGGATCTCATTATGGAAATGGCTGTGGCGGTGTGAGGACAGAGCTTGTATCAGGATGCTGCCCAGGTGGTTGACCAATCAGAGCAGAGTTGACCAATCAGAGCACACTGGGCTCATCGGGAGGCAAGGCTTAAAGAGACAGGAGCTCTAACAGAGCGTTCCAGACAGAGGGTGTTTTGGGTAAATCAGTTCTAGTAGATCCCAAACATAGATCATTGAGTGACTACAGTCATTTTCATTGGCTGCAGGGTCATAAAATGTCCTCTCCCCACCCAAGTGCAGATGAGCGCTGTTAAACTTCGGTCACGGTGCAAACTCTTTCCAAAAGTGCCACAAACCAAACAATTACCAATTATCACTCCGCGCTTATTAAAGCCAGATCACGCAGTGGGAACGTGCAGAGGAACGGTGGCTGCAGGGAAGAGCTGAGGAAAAGGCAGGCCTGGCTTCGGGTCGTCTGGTGAAATGTTTACTCGCTAATGTGTCGTATCTCAACCCACATGCGGCAGCGCTGAACCCCTTCGGGAGAGAAAATGATTTCACCGCCGCATATCCTGATCAAAAGAGTTAACGCTGCTCTCTGAGACGATGCCCTGGAATGTGGCTAAATTTGTAGTCATTAGCGCCAACTAATTATAAAATTGCCCTGAATATTCATGATATTCAAATGTGTGTGCTGATGTCTCCGTCGCAGACTCTTTTAGGGCACAGTTAAAGCCTAGCCTGTGGACGCTCTGCTTCTGAAATCTCTCATATGAAAAAAAAACACTTGCCATTTGCTGGGTTTTTGGACCATTACACAAAGTATAGGAAGCATTTGAATAACTCACGAAGCCTTCTGCTCTGCCTTGCCAGGGACTTTGAGAGTTGTGAGCCTCAGACTCAGTGTGTGTGTTTATGTGGGTTTGTCTGTGTGTGAACACTTAAAGTACAACAAATGATGAGCTCTGAAGATGGTGACAGCCATTAGCATATAATACTTGGGGCTCTAAACCACGAGATAAAACTGAACACAGTGACAGATCAGAGACTAACCGACAGAACTTTGGAATAGAATTTTTTTTATATATTTATTACTTCTATTTGCATTCAGGACCTCACTTGAAACCTTGAAGAGACATGTTTCCCCATCAGTTTTCTTCACTTCTACAATATTCCTGCAGTGTATACAAACAAATATATTAACAGTAACCTTTTCACTGGATGTCTAGACTTAAATTCAACTCATATTTCAATATGAATAAGAATAAAAGTATACCAGACATTAAAAAAACATTGTCACCTTGCATGTTTAAGGTGGTAGTAACTTCAGGCTCCTGCAGATGGCGCTGCACAAGGATGGTGAGGCTATTAATACCTGTGAGGTGTGAGTGACGGGATCCATAGATTGAGAAGAGGTGGTACAGTGCAGTGGTGTCTCGCTCCATGTGTGGAAATGGCTCCAGAGCAGATGTTACTGATTGGCTAAAAGGAGTGACTGCATTTGGGCGTGGCCAAACACCATAGTGTGAAGGAAGTAGCTGAATCTGCAGGTGTATGGAAGCGTACGGTCATACGGGTCTACCAGCAGTGAAAATCAAATATAAAAACTTCAAATGAAGGAAAGATGTCCCAGACTTTTGTTAATCAAGCATCTGCCATTCTCAGTTCGAGGAGCCAACCACGCTATTGAGTAATGGCCATTCTCCCTCGCCAATATGAGACATCCTGGAAACGGAATTACAGTCTGAGTTTGTAGGCCTGGATGTAATCGTGTTGTTGAGGAAAACAAAGAGAGCACTAATTCAATAGGACTCTGATTGCTTTTAGTGAAATTGTTGAATTGGGTAATGACCACGGCTAACGTTCGGACTTTCCTATTTCAAAACAAATGATTGTAATCTGTCTCTGGCTCTGTCGCGTCTTCATCTGTGGAAATAAAAGTCATGTCCTTTGCCAATGCATTTGGAGATGAATGGCTTGAGAACACAAGCAGATAATTGCATTATTTGGTGACACTCAATCTTATTACGTCTGTGCTCAACGAAAGGTGAATAAAGCGCCTCTGCTCAGAATGACCCCTCCGTCCTTCATGACGTCAACGTCCTGCAGTTGATACCTGGCTGGAATTATTATGTGTTTCTTATTTGGCTGGGTTTTTTGTCCTCAGGGCTCCTGTATGTCGGCTTCAGCGCCTGCATGTTTGGCCTGTACAGCTTCATGCCTGTGGTCATCAAAAGGACCAGCGCAACAGCGGTCAACCTCTCCCTGCTGACCGCTGATCTCTACAGCCTCTTCTGTGGCTTGTTCCTGTTCCAGTACAAGGTGAGTGTGTTCTTTCTGCTCTGACTGTCTCGTCTGGCCTGTGTAGGGGGGGGATGTGTTGTGCATTTATTGTCTCGCAAACACAGTTTTGAAGTTTTGAAAAGCCCTTATGCCCGCCTGTCTGTCTGCCTGCCTGTCTGCCCGCCTGTCTGCCCGCCTGTCTTCCCGTCTGTCTGCTACTCTTTCTAGCTATACTGTTTGTTCCAAAGTATCAAACTGTCTGCTCACCCAGCCTTTCTCCTGAAGGACTTTGTCCCTCTTTGCTGCAGTAAGAGTTTCTCATCTTCTGGGAAGGCTTTACATTTGATGTTGAAACATTGCAGTGATGATTTGATTGCATGCAGTCACATCTATCTATCTATCTATCTATCTGTCTATCTATCTATCTATCTATCTATCTATCTATCTATCTATCTATCTATCTATCTATCTATCTATCTATCTATCTGTCTGTCTGTCTGTCTGTCTGTCTGTCTATCTATCTATCTATATATCCATTTATCTATCTATCTATCTATCTATCTATCTATCTATCTATCTATCTATCTATCTATCTATCTATCTATCTATCTATCTATCTATCTATCTGTCCGTCTCTGTCTGTCTGTCTGTCTATCTATCTCTCTATCCATTTATTTATCTATCTATCTATCTATCTATCTATCTATCTGTCTGTCTGTCTGTCTGTCTGTCTGTCTGTCTGTCTGTCTATCTATCTATCTATCTATCTATCTATCTATCTATCTATCTATCTATCTATCTGTCTGTCTGTCTGTCTGTCTGTCTGTCTGTCTGTCTGTCTGTCTATCTATCCATTTATCTATCTATCTATCTATCTATCTATCTATCTATCTGTCTGTCTGTCTGTCTGTCTGTCTGTCTGTCTGTCTGTCTGTCTATCTATCTATCTATCTATATATCGATCTATCGATCTATCTATCTATCTATCTATCTATCTATCTATCTATCTATCTATCTATCTATCTATCTATCTATCTATCTATCTATCTATCTGTCCGTCTCTGTCTGTCTGTCTGTCTATCTATCTCTCTATCCATTTATTTATCTATCTATCTATCTATCTATCTATCTATCTATCTATCTGTCTATCTGTCTGTCTGTCTGTCTATCTATCTATCTATCTATCTATCTATCTATCTATCTATCTATCTATCTATCTATCTATCTATCTATCTGTCCGTCTCTGTCTGTCTGTCTGTCTATCTATCTCTCTATCCATTTATTTATTTATCTATCTATCTATCTATCTATCTATCTATCTATCTATCTGTCTGTCTGTCTGTCTGTCTGTCTGTCTGTCTGTCTGTCTGTCTGTCTGTCTGTCTATCTATCTATCTATCTATCTATCTATCTATCTATCTATCTGTCTGTCTGTCTGTCTATCTATCTATCTATATATCCATTTATCTATCTATCTATCTATCTATCTATCTATCTATCTATCTGTCCGTCTCTGTCTGTCTGTCTGTCTATCTATCTCTCTATCCATTTATTTATCTATCTATCTATCTATCTATCTATCTATCTATCTATCTATCTATCTATCTATCTGTCTATCTGTCTGTCTGTCTGTCTGTCTATCTATCTATCTATCTATCTATCTATCTATCTATCTATCTATCTATCTATCTATCTATCTATCTATCTATCTGTCTGTCTGTCTGTCTGTCTGTCTGTCTGTCTGTCTGTCTGTCTGTCTGTCTGTCTACAAATACATCCACAATCTCTGATCTGAGAAATGAACCAAACCGACTGAGAAAACTGTAACTCTCTGCTGTCTGTAAAGCTTTAATCACACAGAAAGAACAAAAACTCGCCAAGAGAAAGTCATTTCAGACACTAGTGATGTTGTATTTGCAAACGATTAGTTCTTTTCTAACAGCTCATTGATGAGAAGAAAGCAGAGCCGTACGTCATTTTAATTCCACTGCCAGCCCTGAATCCATTTCACTCCCCATGAGAACAGTGAAAAATAATATTTCTAATACTGTATTAAGTTTAGCATGAACTGCATTCAGGGCAGGGAAGCTTTACTGATACAACACATTTTGAAAGAGGTAAGGTCGCTGACAGAGCAGAGGGAAATGGCATCACCTTGTAGAATGTTTACAGTGCAGATCGTTGACATGGCAGTATGAGTTATAGACACACATGTGAAATGTAGTTGTATTGGGTGGGACGTCCAATGTTGCCCCTGGCTTGCTAGTTGGGGCTTGAACTTGGATTTTCTGTAAAGCTGCTTAGTGACAACATCAGTTGTAAAAGACACTCTTTAAAAAATCTTGAGTGGACTTGAGTTAAATCTGAGCCGACCCATTCCTTTTTCCTGGTCGTTTTAGAACCTTGGTGATATTTAGGGAACCAGCCTGGATTTGCACCAGTTTATTTTGGAACCAGGGAACGTGAAAGGATATGACATTACTGTCAACAGAGGGGCACCAACACAGATTACCAGCGAGCGTTTGTGCTGTTATTACAGATTTTTATTTGTTTATATCCAGAACGCAAAACACATATCATCTAGTGGTGATAAGAAGACGTTATAGAGGTTCTTCATTGTTCTGTTGTTGCCTTCCCTGTCCTCAACAACAGACACACCCACAGATGTCATCACGGTTCTTGCTGAAGAACCTATAATTCTTTGGTTCCACCGGGGAAGGAACTTTCCATATTTGTTCATTTTTGGTAGAAATGTACCGAGCAGTGTGCAAAGCAGAACCAAACCTGTTGCACGTCGGTGGAAAAGGGCTAGACATTTTCTACCAACGCTTTCCACCAGTAAGTCATTATTCCCATCACCAGGTTAAACAGTTGTATTACTGCCAAAGGCCAAACCAAAGTTGTGGTGAACACTACACCAGCGAAGACTTCATGCCCTCACCTCACGCCACGCCTGAGTTAAAAACTCGTAAAAAGTCAACTTGAATATTCAAGAAGCAATGTGGACAGGCCAGAGGAGTTCTGGCAAACAGGCTTATAGAGTGATGAAACTAAATTAGAACCATTTGGACCAGTGAATCATCTGGAATAGATAGATGGGTAGATAGATAGATAGATGGATGGATGGATGGATGGATAGTCCATGATGTTCAGCAGCTTGTTGAGGGCTCTCCTCTCTGCCAGTGGTGTTAAGGACTCCAGCTCTAGTCCCAGCACAGAACCAGCTTTCCTCACCAGCCTGTCGAGTCGTCCAGCATCCCTCTTGCTGATACTGCCTCCCCAACACACCACAGCATAAAAGAGGACGCTGGCTACCACAGACTTGTAGAACATAAGCAACTTGTAGAACATCAGCACAGAACAAGGCAAAGCATATGATCACTATCCTGGTCAAGCATGGAGGTGGGTCAGTCCTGTTATGGGGGTGTTTGCTGTGACTGGCATCCCAGATTTCTATGCAATACCAGGAGATTGTGGAGAAGAATGCCTCCTGTGCGTGAATTGAAGCTTGGTGATCATTGAACTTTCCAACAAGACGAGGATCCAAGCCAAACAAAGCTTGGTTCGAGGATTGGTCCTGAAATGTTCTTAAATGGCCAACTCAGTCTCCAGATTAAAATCCCATTGAAAATCACTGGTGGGATTTAAAGAGGGCTGTGTTGGCATGGAAACCAAGGAAAATGAATGAGATGAAAGCTTTTTGGAATGGGCAAAGATTCCAATGGGAAGATGTCAGAAGCTTGTGAGAACCTACTGGAAGTGTTTATTGGTGGTTCAAAAGTGGTGCTTCACACAGTACTGACTTTTGCACGTAGACGTTCATGAAAAACAAAATGATAGATTTTAGCACTTTAAGGGGGTTGAATCATTTTAAGAGCAGCTATATCTGTCCATCCATCCGTCCATCCATCTTCCTTCCATCCAGCAGACACTCTTGAGGCTTTAAGCTCGTGAGCTTTTGAGAAGGGTGCACGCTGATTACTGGCCACTCAAGATGTTTCTCAGATGATTTCGGAAGCACTTTCCTCTCTTTCTGCGACGAGGGCACAATGAGAATTCCTATCTCTGGACACCATCGTTACTTCTGAAGCAGCCACACCAAAGCCATTTGTCATACAGTCTAACAAACGGAGTATTTTAATCTTCTTCCAGGCCCTCTTTTGTCCAGTCTTACAGATAGGGGAAAACTGGGGGATTAAACAGCCTGTGTAATAATCTCTTTTATACACTCCTCATCCACCAAGCTGCTTCTGCAGACTTGTGAATCGCAATGCTGACCCAGAAAGGTTGCCTGCTTGCACAGATCACCGCAGTGTCTTCATCTGGTCTCGGTCAGAAAGCGATTGAGGTAGCTCTAGGTGTTGTGTGTTGTAGCATTGTATCGTCAGTTGTGCTCGTTAGCATTACTTCAGAATTTACCTGGGCAAATCGCACATGCCAGTTGATCCAAGTGAGACCATAGCACTGCATAGCATACTGAGTTAGCTGTTTCAGCAGTGTTATTGCAGACGATGGCGATGTGCAAATTAGCCCTTTTAACCAACCACAATGCGTATTATGCACCATCCTGACCAATCATGACTCCATAGTGTTTCTTTAAACAACATAATAAAGGCCAGTTCACAAGAGCTGAAGATGACCCTGCCATGACTCTGGTAGCCATCATTGGCATGTGTTACCTGATGTAACTGAGCTGGTGTGCTCCACGAAATATTCAAACAGATGCGGTGGTGCTTTACATAGAGCTAAAATTTTCATCATTAATTTGATGTAAATTTTTCATTTTGCAGTTGTTATTATAGTCTGTATCATCAACAGGTTTCTGAACCACCTACAGATGAGTTAGGCTAATCAGAAGCTCCTAAATCTTAAGCTCACTGTGTACCCAATAATACAACCACAACTAACCAGCAGGCTGATGTAGGTACGGTGTTCACCATTCCAGCCTCAAGCTAGATAGGGTGATTAAGCTGGTCTTATTGGGACTTCATTTTATAGAAAGCGAAATAAACCACAGTCCCAACATTGGCCTAAAATGACCAATGGCCAGCTTGGCCAAATCATTCAACCTTATCCTTAACCCTCACTTGAAGTAAGTATGTGTTAGCCTTTGCCCTCCTAGCTTGGTAGCATTGAAATTGGGCACAATTAGGGAGAAAATTAGGCAAAAATCCCCAAAATAATAAAAAAACACATTAAAATAATTGAAGCCAATTTCACATTACTGGTTCACTAACATGTTTATTTTTGTAAGGGACTGCAAAGCACTACTATTAGAATATCATAGCAACATTAGTAGTTTCCCATTTCATACAGCCCTACAGTAAGAGCAGTACAGATAGGAGATCCTGACTGTTGTTGAGGGATTTGGTTATGTAATGGCTGATAGGTGATGTAGCAGTGATAAAGTTAGCCCAGGTTTGGCTAATCAGAAGCTCAGAAAGAGAAACATGGCTGCTTTTGGATTTAAACTATAAATGACTTATAGATTAGGTCAACAGTAATAAATAAATGAACAAATATTTATTATCATCATATTTTATTTTAAATCCTCCACTGTGTTACTGTTCCCTGTCCTGCTGTTTTGTTGCCTCAGGTAGACAGATTTGCTTTAAGATGCTTTTGTCATGAAACAAAGAGAATCAAACGCCTATCCAGTTTACTGGACTACAGCAGAGCTCCATAATAATTCTCATGCTGGAACGTTTGTGTGCACTCCGTTGTGACCAGAACAGAAATTACCTTTGTGCAACAAAGGCTGCCGGACTACAGTTCATTCATTTCAATTCATAGAGCATCAGCTATGTTCTGGCCATGAGCTGAATGCCAAAGCCTTCCCCAATGTGACTAAGCGTTCTCTCAGCCTCTCCTTACACTCTCCTTGTCGACCAGAAGTCTCGGCTGCGCTCAGAAAACGACCTCGCTTGTGGCCGTTGGGTCTGGGTTGTGGAATGTTTTGCAGCCAGACATTTTTCACACTTTGTCTTCTTTGTGCATCTAGCTCATCTCCCTGTGCTGAATACATATAAACGCATATTTGCCCAGGACTAATATTCCTGATTGACCTTCTGTGCACTCTCATGGTAAAGGACCTTCTGGGAGATGTGCTTTCATATTTCCTTTAGTAATCTGCAGCTAATTGAAGACAGAGAGAGGGAAGATTGCTCAGAATTAGACTGGAGCAAGGGCAGATTCCCATGATAGTCTGAGGCAGTCTAGACTCTGACAGAGCATATTAAAAAAGCCCAATAAACTTCAAGCGCTTTGACATAGAGCCATGCTCTCAGCAAGTTTCGACGTCTTGTTAAATCTTGGATACAAGTGCTGCTGCTGTCCTGGTTAAGATGTTAAGCTATAGGTCTAAATTCCAGAAAATGTAAGACCGCATATGCAATGCAAATGAAAAGCCATTTAACTTTGACTTTTCATACAAGTCTGGCTAAAGAGGATGACGAGATTTGTTTCTGAACTCATTCTACATATCAGAGAACACTTGCTGAAAATAGGCTCATCATCAAAAGAATAGTTGCACAAATAGCTGCACCCAGAAGGAATCAACTGACAGCAATGAAACTCGGTGGGTAGGTTTAAAACATGAGACATTCAGCGAGCAGTGATGTCCTCCATGAGTCATCCTGTTCCATCCAGCACCATTGGTAGACAACTGCACCACCCGGGACTACATACACTCAGACTGTTATGGCGACTGCCCTTAACTGGTTGTGGTTGGTGTAGCTCAGCGGATAACACCACTACCCACCAGGGAGCCACCACCACATGTGGGAGACTGGGGTTCGAATCCCGGTCTGGGTAACTATGCTGTGCTACACCAATAAGAGTCTGTGGGCAAGACTCCTAACACTACATTGGCCCACCTGTAATATGAATACCTTTGTAAGTCGCTCTGGATAAGAGCGTCAGCTAAATGCTGTAAATGTAACTCCATGACAACTGCACCACCCGGGACTACATGCACTCAAGACTGTTATGGCGACCGCCAAAGACTGCCATGGTGTCAAGCCAGACTGTCATGCTGGGACTCAGAATAGCAGGGGGTGATGAGTCTGGCGTTTGTCTTGGTGGAAAAACCCACACCCTGGTCAGTTCCAAGATGAGTGGTTTGTTGTCATGCGTCAAACGTCCAGAACACGCTACACTGTCACTACACCTCCACCCCTACCGCACAGTCTGCAGGACCTGTGCGAGAATATTCAAGGTGCATGGGATGGATTATCACAGAACACCATAAGGAACCTCCACAACTCCATGCTGAGATGTCGGGCATGTTGCGTAGACAGTGCCATACTGAGAGACCCTACTTCTGTATCTGTAGCCCAATAAATATTACCCATATCAGTCTAAATCCACCATCATTTATTGTTCCTGGTAACCTTTACCTTCCTTCCCCACAGCACTGCAATCCCACACCTCCTTCTGGGTGCAGCTATTCTTTTGATGAGGAGTGTATGCAGTAACTGTGTACCATTTGTGTTAAGGATTTTTTGGACCGGCTTGTAATCATGGTTTGATGACACACTGGAGCCATACTTAGCATGACATAACAGCACGTTGGGGGCGGGGTTACCTTAAGGTGAATTAAAACCAGAGGAAGGGACCTGTTGGCTGTTATATGTGCTTATGTAGTTAATGGCCTTCTTGGAGACTTCAGTGCTCCCATTGGCAATGATTGGGAAATTTGTAGGGGAGTGATTGGGCCTGCCCAATCTTAATCCAAATGTTGAATTGTTATTGGACTTCTGAGCTAGCCATGGATTATCCACAACACACACCACAAGAATGTTCATAAGTGTACTCGGCACCAGAGCTCAAAGGTTAATGAATGACTTGAATGTCATTTTATGTGACTTGAGACCATATGTTCTAGACACTTGGGTAAAAAGAGGTGCTGAGCTGTCAAGCGGTCACCAGCTGGTGGTGAATTGAATCAGATGGCAGGGAAGACTGGAGGTCAGACCTGGTAGGCGTAAGCAAACAGTGAGGGTGTGCTGGGAACAACTGGCATAAAGGTTCATTTTAACTCACTCTGGAATTTTTGTAAAAATTTCCTGTGCAGCGGATGAGATAGGGGACATAAGGGACTGATTGGCTCAGCATTGGCAGAAGTCAAATCTGGAACATGGGAGGAGTTAGGAGAGGCCATAGAAAAGGACTTGTGGTTGGCTTTAAAGAGGTTTTGGACAGCCATCAGACAACTCAAGCTGTAATCAGCAAAATAGGAAAACTTTGACATCACATGAGGATATTGTTGGTCACTGCAAGGAGTCCTTGAGGAATTCCTAAACCCGAGAGGCATGCCTCTGTGGTGGAAATGATGAGCAGAAATCAGTGAAATCACAGAGTCACGATTAATGCTCCAAAGTAATATATTTATTGAAAAGCTTTCGGCCAGGGAGAAGCTCCTGGCAAATACCCAGAGATCTCCGAAGGTTGACCAAGTTACAAAAGGTTATATATCTCCCCAATGGGGTGTTTTCACTTTCCATTGGTTCACAGAAGACAAAGAAGTTACAATGCATTGGCTACACCTAATTGTGATATGAATAAACAAAAGGGTGTTAACATACGAGCATAATTAATGAAGAGGAAGGAAGCTCAAATATGGTTTTCAGAGGCCCCTTACACCTGGAGATTTCCAGACGAGTTGGTATGCAACTTCAAGGTCACTTGAGCAATAACTCACTGTGGCCAGCGTAGAGAAAACAGATAAGGCCTAGACTGAGGACTGGAGGACTAGCTAGTTTGTTCCATTTCAGATGAAAGGAAGTAACTGACTTGTGGTCCCTTTCACATGGGGCAGCAAAAGTCCACCCGAAAGCTACGATTAAGTGCCTAAGCCTATTAGTATGTTAGTCTGGATATAATATGCTAAGAATGAAGCTAATGGAATACATATGGTATATGTGAGAAATAGTAATCATCTGACTATGTATCGATCTCGAAACCACACCTCCCTCATGGGAGTCAGGGCCAGAGGCTTATTTTTTATTTATTTATTTATTTATTTTAAGTATTTTATTTTTCCATTTTATATTTTGCATTAACATAAAAACAACAGTTCAAAAACCATACCCAAGCCCAACAACACACATACACATTCAAAAACACAACACAACATACAAACAGAAACTCACATTACTGTCCCTTGAAGTAGTCCAATAAAGGTTTCCAGGTTTTATTAAGATCTTGTGCACCCTGGCCAAGACTGCGTAAGTGGTCCACTGAAGCAAATATGAGCATCTCAGACAGCCAGCGTTTAAAAGATGGAGCGTTAGGCATTTTCCATTCGAGAAGGATCAGCTTCTTTGCCACAACCATACTGGCCATGACCACTTGTTGTAGATGATATGGAAGAGGATCCAGTGACGTAGAGTATCCACAAATTACAGTTATAGGGTCAAAGTTAGGGCCAGAGGCTTATAGGGTGTTCACCTTGCATGGTTTGTTGAGGGAGTATGGGAGTATGCCGACCCAGTCAACATGTGCTTGGTCTGTGGTCACCTGTGGGAGGTTCTATCTATCTAGATTGGTCCAATAGAGTAAAAGATCAAATATCATATTTTTAAAACTGTTTTTAATTGAATACAGACCAAACTAAATTGACTAATAACTCCATTCTGTTTTTAGCATTATCCTTTTACATCTCCATCCCTTAAAAAGAACATTTGAAATCCGATTGACTAAACAGTAGCATTAATCAATATATGCATGTCAGTTGTTGTCACTGGGTAGAATTGAAATGGCATGGTAAGTGCAGTTAGCACAGCATCATAATAAGCATGGATCCAAGCTTGCTCTGAGGGGGGATGAGGCTTCAGAGGCTTCAGAGGCTTCATTGACATCTGCAGGTGCATTAATATTCATGTAACCTATGAGACTCTTGGTGGGCTTGGCTTGAAAGGTCTCCTGTTCATTTATGCATTGATTGAATGTTTCATACCGGAATCTGGCGTAAAAAGCACATCTGGTGATTGATGGATGCAAATATCGTGGGCTGAATTAATGCCACAATGAGTTAGAAATTGGTTGGACATTCATAAATATGCATTTATGTCTTCCGCTGAAAATAGCATGATCCTGTCTAATGAGGAATGATGAGATGGCTCTGTTGTGGATATTGCTTTAGGTCCCAAAGTGCACTGGCTTTCATTTTGACAGGTGGCTCATCATTTGTATAGTGGATACGCATTGACGTCTGGGACATTTCCTTGTTCGCTGGACAATGGAGAACAGAAAAGAAGAGATGCTGTATCAGCTAATTAACTGCAGCAGTCAGGGCCAACCTAGGCAGCTAAAAAGGCTTAGAACAAGAGTTTTTTTCTATCAGAGGGGCTTAAAGACCAACCTTTTTCTCCCGTCCATTCAAACGAGAACCCATGGGTATTTTGGAGTTTATCAATAAAGATCACAGAGCATAAGACATGTTTAGAACATGGTGTTGACAAGACAACAGCCTTTGCGTTTTTGGTTTGCCGTGTTGTTGGCCAGTATTGATTTTGGGAATGACTTTCGGTAAGAGTGATACTGTATACTGATGAGCTGTGAGAGCTAGCTGCTCTTATTCTCTATCCACACTACAGGTTCAGGCGATTAAAGTCCTGTGGCGTCAGCATAGAATGAGAAGATATCAGGAACTAGCACTTGCAAATCCTCTTCTATTGAACATGGCAGTAATAGCGAACCAACACTCAGCACCACCGAAACAACCGGAAAGCAAACTAACCCAGCCACAGATTATCGCACGCAGCACTTCTACATCTTAGACTGAACTACAGCAATGTATTTACAAGTTAATGTCTCTCCTACGCAACAGTGGCTTACAAAAACCTTCAGCGCATCACAAAAATGAGACACTACACCACCCCACATAATCACACAGTATGGGTAGAGTCCTTGGGGCAGTCCTCCAATCAGGCTCGGCTTTCCATGAGGTTTCTGGTAGCTCCATTCCTTTCTAGACCACTGGTCAGGGTTTTATCGCACTTCTGATACCAGTGTGGGTTTGGTGTCGAAAAACCAGGAAGCAAAGTACTTGAAGCAAACGCTCTTAATTGAACACAGCAGTAAGGGGAGAACCGGTGCTCCTGACATGGCTAGGAAGCTGGCAGGCCACTTTTTGCCATCTTCTGTACGTGGAAGGCGGCAAACCTACACAAAGTACAAACATGCTACACATCTTAGACTGAACTACAACAAACTTGGTCCAAGCCCCCCGTGAGCAAGCCAGAGGCAACTGTGGCGAGGAAAAACTCCCTTGGGTAAGAAAGAAACCTTGAGAGGAACCAGGCTCAAGGGCGGAACCCCACCTCCTCAGGTCGATCACGGATGAAGAAAGAAAGACAGAACTGACAGGAAAAGGAGCTTTAGAACATCTATTAGATACAGTCTGATTAATCCAGGAGGGAATAACTGCAGAGATGGAGCTGACCCATAGATAGATTTCATGATCAGAGCCAGACGCTGGTCATTGGAAGTGTTGCAGTCATGTCGGGTGATGAACTGGAGAAACCAGGGCTGAAGACCCACGGAGGAGATGATGCTCAGGCGACTGTAGCTGCTCTAGCTATTCTTGAGTTTGGGGTGGCTCCCCTCCTTTCTAGACCACTAGTTGGGGTTCTATCTCACTTCTGATACCAGTGTGGCTTTGGTGTAGAGTAAGAAAAACCAGGAAGCAAAGTTCCTGAATGCTCTGTAATTGAACACAGCAGTAGGGGAGAAGCGGGTGCTCTCGACATGGTTGAGAAGCTGGCAAGTCAGCTTTAGCCATTTATCTTCTGGACCTGGTAGAAAGCAAACCCACAGCAAAGCACCCCACAGCCTATCACAGATTAGCACATGCAACACTTGTACACATCTTAAAGGAAACTATAGTAACCTATTTAGAAGTTAATGTCTCTCCTACTCCAGCTACAGTGCCTTGAAAGAGCCTCTGCATGTCCTTATAAAGTCAGAGCTGACCCCGACCTTTTGGGTCATTCCTCGGCCCTCCACACTGTTCACTCTTGAGTTTGTGGTAGCTCCACTACTTTCTACACCACTGAAGGGTTCTATCTTACTTCTGACACCAGTGTGGCTTTGGTTTAGAGTAAGAAAAAGCAGGAAACATAATACGTTAACTGAATGCTCTTTTATTGAACAAAGTAGTATTGGAGAACTGGCGCTCTCGACATGACTGGGAAGCAGGCAGGTCAATTCTTGACACTTCTGTACATGGTGGGCAGCAAATCTACACAGAGTACCCCACAACCTGTACAGATCTTAGACTGGACTATTATAACTTGTTTAGAAGTTAATGTCTCCTCCATGGAGAGCCTCTGCATGTCCTCATAAAGTCTGAGTTTCTGGGGGAGTCCACAGCCCAGGCTGGGCTCTCCATACTGTCCGTTCTTGAGTTTGTGGTAGGACCACTACTTTCTAGACCACTGGTTGGGGTTCTATCTCACTTCTGACACCAGTGTGGCTTTGGTGTAGAGTAAGAAGCAGGAACATAGTACTTTAAGTGAAAGCTCTTTTATTGAACACAGCAGTAGGATAGAACCAGCACTCTGGACATGGCTGGGGAGCAGGCAGGTCACTTCTAGCCATGTATCTTCTGGACAGATTAGCACAAGCAACGCATGTACACATCTTCAATCAAGTTTCTCCTCGTCTCTTATTCCAAGGTCTTTCTTACCACCTCAGAGCAAAAGTACATGAGCCTACAATCACCATGCATAATGCTAATTGTCAGTTGAAGGGTTGTAAGCAAACAGGCAATGCAATCTCAGGAGAAATTAGAAGTAGAGATTTTAGTCAAAGCCTTCATTTCTCTGTAACATGGTGATAACTCTTTAATCTATAAAGAAACTCAATTCGATTCTGTTGAAAAATGACACGTGAGACACCCTGAATATTGCAGCATGATTTATGGCGGGACATTTTTATGGGCTAGATTCATATCCATATGCCTTATTGAAAATGGTTACATGTCCATTCTCCTTAAGCCTTTTTTTCTATTAGGCAAAAGTTAGGGACACGATTTCTCTGTCTTGAAATAGCAGCCATTTTATCATAGTTATGCTGGAGTCGAGCACAAGCTGATAAATGTAAATTAGCATCCTGACACCCCAGCAGCTTAAGTGGAAAATATTCCTCTTCACTAGTTATTGCATTTTCAGCATCTCATATATATGCGCTGCTGCAAGGCCAGAGGGTCCAGGCCTGTTTCCATCTGTGTTAATAAAAGGCTTGACAGAACTATCTGCCTAATTTGTTTCCTGTGGTCAACATTGATATGGCGCTCAGTGTTTACTTTAGCGCAAGTTAAATTGAATCCCAGCAGGCAAGACATTGCTGCGTTGTGGTTGGCGGAATTGTCGCTCTAAGCACAGCAATTTTGTTTCCCAACGGCATTTAATAATCCATGTTAACCTGCTGCAATCTCTTTTAATCCTAGTATTTTGTTTTATTTATTCATGCATTCATTCCACAAAGATGTCTACAGAGCTACAGTAGTCCACATACAGGTGAAACCTGAATTCTGTGTAGAACTGCTAGGGCCTAAAGGCAGTTTTACTCTTTTATATATATATATATATATATATATATATATATATATATATATATATATATATATATATATATATATTCATGTTATATATATATTCATGTTATAGCCCCATGGCTGACGTTTTATTTCTTATTTCTTTTATTACCTCCGCCTTGTTCAGAAAAAAAAATCATTATTATTGTTATTATTAATATTGCTTACAGAGACAAGTCTGTTTCATTGTGGAGCTGTGCATATACACCCATTGGCTATTTAATAATGAATTAATGAATAAATAAATGAATAAATAAATAAATAAATAAATGAATGAAAAAATATATATATAATATTTATTTATTTTATTATTATTATTATTTTTTTGAGCCTCTTATGCTCTTATGCCACCAGTCCATCAGAGGGCAGACACACAGACATACACATTCACTCACACCTAGGGAGTAATTTAGCTTTCCCACTTCACCTGACTGCATGTCTTTGGACTGTGGGAGGAAACCCACACAGACATGGGGAGAACATACAATCCCACTGCACCACTGTACTGCCCTGAATTAACATTACAACCACAGTAGAACATTTGACACTCATGATTCCACTGTTTGAACTTCCCCTGGTTCTGCCACATGGTGCCACCCTTAATGTGAAAGCACATTACTGTGATATTGTTTCCACTACAATTACTTACTGTCTAAATTCTGTGTGTTTTTAAAATAACCATATTTTGGAATCTGACACTTGATCAAAGAAGTTATGGGGGTCCTATTGGTGAGATGACCTGTGATGTGTAACAGGTCTGTGTTACTAGGGAAAACAAGGCAGTGCAAGGGTGTCGTGTCCACCTACTTCTTCCTTATAAACTGAGCTCTTCCCTCTCTCTTTATAGCTTTTGATGCATGTTATAGCCCGATGGCTGACCTTTTATTTTTTATTTCTTTTATTACCTCCTTCACAGAACAGTTTTTGTTCTGTCCATCTTGTTCAGAATATATGATCATTATTACTGTTATTATTAATATTGCTCACAGAGACAAGTCTGTTTCATTGTGGAGCTGTGCATATACACCCATTGGCTACTTAATAATGAATGAATGAATGAATGAATAAATGAATGAATAAATGAATGAATGGTAAAGTGCATTTACACTTAGAGGAGTTGTCTTCCTCCTTTACCTCCTCCGTAAGGTCAAATACCCACATACACACTCTCTAGTGAACACAGGGGGCTATGAGTATGCTTGGCCGGAGCAGTGGGCAGCCCTGTCCACAGCACCCAGGAAGTAGTCGGAGGTTAGGCGCATTGCTCAAGGGCACTTGAGTGGTGTCCTATCAGTTCAGGGAAGCAAACCACTATTCACAAGGCTGGGTCCCTAACGTCCAGTCCACGACTGCCCCATATGTGCATGTCATATACATCTATGAAGCTAATTACATGGAAACCTTACCGGTTAGCTTAAAAGGCAGGTGTGTCTGATAAAATAGGAATTCAGTGTATGCAGAAGCTCATGCACACAGCTTCTCTGAGGAAATCAAATCAGCAGAAGGCAAAAAACGAACATACATTTTTGATGTCCCCCTGGCATGGCACATACATTAGTATTTAGATGGACCTGTGGGCTTTTATTTAGATGGACCTGTGGTCTTTTATTTAGATGACCAAATGATGTTTCCTTGTTTTCTTTCTTCTGTTTCTTTGAATAACACATTTATTCTTCTCCCGTGTCCTGCTGGCATACATATTTAAATATTCATCATTGTGATCGGATCCCAGTAATTATTTTCAGTGTGCTTGAGCCAAACGTGGCTTGAGTATGAAACAGATCTGTCCCTCCAGACTAATGAAATGGCTTCATGGCCTCATTACACCAACTAATTCCCAGAAATGGTGTTATAGCCATATCTTGGGGATTCCATTTCTGAATATCACGTGTCCGTGCTCTAGAGAGCACAATATCTGACCCTAATGTGACCTACTTCTAGCTCTTCACTTGAAATAGAACTGACATCTACAATTTAGCTGCCATTGGGCTACGTAGGACAGAATCTAGTTTAAAAGTGGATGCTGGAGTCACATTCTGGGGTTTCTACTCCCAGGCTATTGTTTTGGCGGTACTTTTAATGTTAGGCCCGTGACTGAACTACATACCGGTGAGCTCCTGCTGGTGTGGATTCATGGCTATGACTCCTTTAAGACACACATCAGCAACTTGCCTGCCTCCTGCTGGAGAAACATCGCAACATGAGGAGTCCGTTCCAAAGTCGCATGCACATGATCCAGGTGCCTATGGTAAATGATTAAGTATCCAGTTTTGATCATTTTACAACAGGTGGTATATCAGGCACTGGGGAAACCAGAGACTGTGGGAAATTTGCCTTACTGTATCTCATTGTATTTAATGGTTTTACCAGAAAAGGGTAATATTAGCCACAAATATTGTTTAACATTACTTAGGTACATAATATTATTAGAGATACTGTGCTGTTGCAAATCAATACAATATCACAAAACATAAAATTGTGATACTCAAGTGTATCGATATTGTCTTACACCCCTAGAATTTGCCTAGTTGTCTTGCCCAGCACTGTCAAAGGGTTACTTGTCAATGTAAGTTGATATCTGATACCAAGAAACCATATTTAGTGGTTGTTGTAGCTTAACGGATAACACCACTACCCTCCAGAGAGCCACCACGACATGTGGGAGACAGGGGTTTGAATCGTGATCTGGGTGAACATGCGGTGCTACACCAATAAGAGTCCTTGGGCAAGACTACTAACACTACACTGGCCTACCTGTAATATAATGAACTTTGTAAGTCGCTCTGGATGAGAGCGTCAGCTAAATGTATATATTGTATGACCATACATTATTTGTAGTGTAGTGAGATGAAGACAGTTGCCTCAGCCCCTGCTTATACCTGGTCACGTCATGTACTATTTATAGTATCTGGATTGTATCCTGATGAGATTTGAGCCACATAAATCATTTACATTTCCGGTCAGTCGGGCTGAAATCTGATTGCTGTGTGGGATGAAATATGCAAATCTGCTCACACGTGGCAACCAGTTACCAATCTGTTTATCTGTTTAGCCTCTATCCTCTGCAGTGACTGTCCATATTGCTATTAAGCATTTCATTTTGTCCAACTATTGTCATTTTGTGCTTCCTCCATGACTATCTTCCATGCAGACACAGATCATGGGCCTGGTGATATGCTGCATAGGGGGAAGTTCTGCTTGTACTGTGAGGGGTCTGGGTCTTGAAATGTATCTTGGAGAGCTGGATGTGATTACACTGCTCAAAAGCATCTCAGATCACCTCCTGAGATGGTTTACACTTGCGTTTTAATGTGGCTTGGCCTTAACCAGATATCATCCAGACACTCAAGATGAATTAAGTTACCAAGAGTCTTAGTCTCCTCTCCAGCTTGTGGTTTGTCATATTCAATAAATATCCTGCTGATATGCTGCCTAACTATGTCCACCATAGTCAGTCCTGGGATTTGTCAGTCTATGATGACGAATACAGCGATAGACTAATGTGGCAAATGTGCACCGCCCCCTTATACATAAACGTCTCACTGTCCAAGTCACCAGATCTCATGAGGTGGATGCTAATGCCAAATAAATTTGCCTCATGGCAGAGCAGCTTGAGTTTTAGGTTTTGATTTGTACTCTCAAAGGCACGACATGAGTGTTTTATTGTTTACTGGTAAAAATGTTGACTACTTTAGCCTTAAACTGAAGCTGTAAAGGTAACAGTAGCCAAACATTGCTAAGACTAGATCTGAATAGTCACCCTTTGTCATAAAGACACCCCTAAAACGTCTCTTGACCCGGGTACAGGTCTTCATTAAGGTCATGCAGACTTACTGTGGTTTAGAACTGGGTTTTTCAACCTGTGGCCCAGGAGCACCCTCTAGGGGTTCGCAGGCTTGTACTGTTGTGGAGGCAGTAGATTGTAGTTAGCGAATAACGTCACTTTGTGTAAAAAATGTTAATTTAATGTTTCAAATTGAATAATAATATAATTTAATCATTATAAATGTTTAATTATTCTCACAGTCTGCATCTTCTGTTTACATTCCTGTACCTTTCTCCCTTCTCCACCTAACATAGCTACATATTTGGCTTATGTGATTGAACTGAAATAGATGATCTTGTTTTTTTAAAGTTGTAACTGTCATATTTTCACTCTCAGAAAACTAAACCCCTGGTTCAGAGCACAGTATGACAATGTGAACTATAATAACCGGCAAACAAGCTGTGGAGTTGAAAGCTAGGGGCATCTATATTAGACAACAGATCCTATGTGAATTCTGACTTGTTCACAGAATCCAGTTCTCCCTTGCATGCATGCACGTTACCCAGGCATACGTACACTAAACACAGCATTAAGAGTAATTTAGAAAAAGGAAACAACATGTACGTATTTATTATGAATGATAAATGTCTGTCTAATATCTTTCTCTAGCATTCAGCTACGCAGTGAGGTTTTGTTCAGTTTCGACACACAGTAAACCATAATGTGTCCCAAACCTTCATTGACAATTCAGCACAACCTTAACGAACTGTAAATCCTTCCACATACGTCTGACGTTTATACATCCATATATTTGGGCTAAGCTCACAAATATGTTTCTCTGTGTTTAGTTTTCAGGGCTCTACCTGCTGTCGTTCTTCATCATTTTGCTCGGGCTGGTCCTTTACTCCTCGTCCTCTACTTACGTAGCGCAGGATCCTCGCGTCTACAAACAGTTCCGCAACGCAGGAAACGCCGTCCCTGACACGCCGAACGTAGGACCCTTGGAGCCCTCGGTGACCTACAGCAGCTTGGGCCAGGAGATAGAGGACGAGCCTCGCGTTCGAGTGGCTTGAAGGGGCGGAGCTTTACCGAATCAATCATCAGCTGCCCCTCCCACAGTCTGTAGAAAGTGAAAGATGATAATCACTGAATGATGTATATAACCACGTAGCAAACAAGTACACTGTGATCACAAACTGTGAATAGGTAGCAGTGATCAAGGACTTTCTCAGATCCACGTATAGACATGGTCCCACCTTACTCCCTAGCCCACCCCCCGCAACAGTTTAAGTGTTTAGAAGGATTTGTGCTGACTGTTTGTGCAAATGCGCCATTGTGACTATTTTATTTTCTTATATGAGCACAAAAAGGTTCAGTGTATTTGAGATTTTTACATGGATTCTCTTGCTATTCCCATTAATATTTTCTGAGTTGAGTTGTTGTTGTTTTTTTTTCAATCTAGGTCTTCTGGAAAACAGCAAGTCTAACTTTTGATCAGTTACACATTGATTTGTCAAGAGCCAGTGCCTTGCAATGTATAATTGTTAAATCATTGGTTACCATTGGTTAAACAGTAAACCATATCTGATCACTTTCACACCAAGTGTAGTTAGAGGACATTCAAGCTAAAAGCAAAAGGGTAATTTAAGAGATGGCACGATACCACTTTTCTTTTCGGAGACTGAAACTTGATATCAGTCAATACTGCTTCATCTAAAACTGCCCAGCTTTAAAATGACTGAGTTTGAATTGAAGCACTTCACTTAAAGCCGCTCTATGTAAGACTTTTTGGGTAAAAAAATTCAATATGGAGTCCGAGTGCTGTTGAGAGTTGTCTCATAAAGGCTGGAATAATAATTTAATGTCTGAGGCATCAGGTCAGATTTCACCGGAACCTTTCAGACTACGTCATACGCCTGTAAAGGTTAACCTCATACGTCCAGGCTCAAAAACATGACCAGGCTCGAGGGTTTAGCTCTCAAATGAGAAACCTGCATTGTTTTGATAAAGTTAAGCTCGTCGGACACAAAATGAGCCTGTGACGTTCTGGGTCCGTTAATTAATTGAATTAACTGAAAATGGGTCCTATGGTTGAGGTGACTGCCATGACCTGCAGGACAACCAAGTTTTGCCTTTTGCTCATCACAGAGGGTCTTCACATTCCTATCCCTGTATTCCAAGATGGCAATTCCCACCATCACAGGGCTGCAAGTATGACTGACTGGCATGATGAACATTTACGAGCATTCACACATCTGGACTGGACCACCAAGTGAGAACCCTATCAGTCGTCCAGTCTTACGTTTCAGTCACAGATCAGTCACAGGTGAGCTCATCATGACAAGAGTAGACAATGCATCCGCATCCTAAGAAGACACATTCTCTTTGAATTCTGGGTCCACAGCCCAACCCACATTCCACACCTTTCATATATTTACACATCAGAGCTCAGAGCTCTCCAAACCTTACCCAAGTCTTACTTAGTGCAGCTGTAGGCCACCATGCTATGTACTGCTTCAGGCTAGATTGCCTACAGGATTGCTAGAGGAGCCCGCATTTTCCTCTGATAGCTGGTATCAGATCAGTGCCATCTCTAGATATCATCCATCAGAAAAACACGATGAACACAAACAAAACTTGAGTCTTTGTTCCATTATGTTTTAGCCATTAAGCCGTTTTCCCTTGGTTGGTTATCCTTTTAAATAAGCAAAATGAATGTCTTAGGTTGTTTGCTTTTAATTCAGTCAAGAAAAATATACACCACTTTGTATTAATTATGAAACGTGTAATAGCAACTGATTGTAAACTTGTAAAAAAAAAAGAAGAAGAAAGAAAGACAGAAAAGAAAAAAATGAATTTAACGAACTTGTCTTTCCAGAGTTTTGTTCTGTTTGTTCTACAGCTGATTGTCGGCTGAATCACCGCCACTAAGTTTCCTCATATTTGGATAAATTTTATGTATGAAGTTATTTTCAACAGACCCTCTAAAGACATTTGGACTTTTTTTATTTGCCATTTAAATACTGAAATTCTTAATGTGTCTGAGTTGTCGCTTTAAATAAAGTATCTTTGTCTTAAAGCTGAAAATGATTGATTGTGTAAGATCAGTAATGGTTCTACAGTGTATTACCAGGGGTGACAAAGGGTGGGAAGTTTCACCTGGGTGAAGGTATGACAGTGTGAGCAGTGTGTGTTTAGGAGGGGGATGGAAAGAAGCTGGTAAGTTGTTCTGTCACTCTGTTCTGCTAATCACGGTCAGCTATTTTCTCTGTCCTCCTAAAGACAAAGTTGGGGCCGAAGACTTCTATTTGCAACTAGTATGTAAGCTCACTGATCAAAAAATGAGTCACCTTGCATGTTTAAGGTGGAAGTAACTTCAGGCTCCTGCAGATGGCGCTGCATGAGGATAATGGGGCTATAAGTACCTGCGGGGTGTGAGTGACGGGATCTATAGATTGAGAAGAGGTGGTACAGTGCAGTGAATGTCTCGTTCCATGTGTGGAAAATGGCTCCAGAGCAGATGTTAATGATTGGCTAAAAGGAGGGACTGAGCATGTGGGCGTGGCCAAAGACCATAGTGTGAAGGAAGTAGCTGAATCTGCAGGTGTATGGAAGCGTACGGCCATACGGGTCTACCAGCAGTGGCTAAAACCCCAGTCTACAGGGAATACTTTGATGCAAGAGTGGCTGAAAACGGATGTGGCCTACATCAAGAAACTTCATGCCAAATCAAGGTGCATTTCAGTCACAGGTGACTTATTTTTTATGAAGGTCCCCCCTTTTTCTCTGCCAGACGGCAGCAAAACAGCTCTCTACGTAAGGGCACAAACGCCCAGAAAATCTGAGGTTGCATTCTGGGGAGCCAATCCACTTACACCTTTAAATCCTTGCATGAGTCAAATACCTCTGAAACGTTTCTAACACCACTAGACCTTTTTCTGCCACTTTAGGAGGTCAGTATATGAATGATAAGGGGGACTCTTCCTTCACAAAACTCGTATGAGTCCATACTGCAAACAGGTGAACATATAAAACACATGTGCGACATTCAGCAGATGCTCTTATCCAGGACGTCTCACTAAAGTGCTTTGTGTCCCGTCAGAGTATATATCCTAGCTAGCACAATTAGGTTGGATTCCAAACTCCCCTTGAGCTCCAACACTGCCAGAACATGGGCCAGTGCTGCTGATACCTAGAAAGAACATAAAGAGTTAAACACAGCTTAAGTGCAATGTAATGAATTCAAAACATACTTAGATCCGTGCTCACTTAAGTGGCTCACAAATAGATGGTCTTGAGTCAGTAAGGGAGTGCGCTGTTCAGACTGCCAATGGACATTCATTTTATCATACCAGGACAGAGTCTTAATGCTTGTCTTCAATGCATCTTGAAGGATGGCAGGTCAAACCGAGCTTTGGTTTTGGCAGGTCAAACCGAGCTGTACTTGAAGCTCATAGTGATGCTCATCGCTCACAGATCACAGATCGATTCTTGGCCATTGCTATAGGTAGGGAGGGGCTACAGAGTTTCCCTCTGATAAGGGTAGCTACAGGAAGCCAGTGAAGGTAGCACGGCAGTGAGGAGACATGAGTGAACCTGGTACGACTGAAGATTATCCGTGCTGCTGAATTCCTAATCAGTTGCAAAGGCCTGATGGCCTGCAGAGGAAGACCAGCCGGGAGCGAGTAGCAATAGTCAGGCCTTGAAATGACAAAGAAAGAATACAGCTTATTTAAAAGATCAACAGGTCCAAGATTTTACTGTCTTGGATTGTGTGTATGATGTCATTTTCAGTACATCCTAGCCCATGTCTATATTAAAAAATATATTTATAAATAAATAGAAGTAATAAACAATGATCATCCAGACTTAGAAGCTAAATTATACAATAAGAATATTTAATATTTAAGTCTGAAAGTCATATTTACCGTGTTAGCATTTTTATGTAACTGTTTCCTTTTTGTTGTTGCTGGATTAAAAGCTAAAGGAGGTCCCCTCCTCGTCCCCCCCACTCCCCTCTAAAGTGGTACCTCCCGACCCTTTAAGCCGCTCCAGGTGATGGCCGCACCTGGGGCAGGGCAGGTATGGCGGATCATGTTGCGGCCTGGGAGAGCGAAGGGTTGCTGGAGCAGTTCTCCAGGATGTCCACAGCCACGGACGAGGATGTGAACAGAACTGGAGACAGCAGCGGTTTTCTGGGCGCCGACTGCAGTGCTGGCACTGTGGGGTTGCTGTCCTTGAGCGACGAGGTGCTGCTCGGTATTCTGAGGCTCCTGGACCCCGTGTCTCTGCTCAGGCTCGGCAGCACCTGCTCGGCCCTCTTCAGGGTCTGTTCCTGCGATTCGCTGTGGACTCGCCACTTCCAGGTCAGGTTTATCCCGGTGGAAAGCACACTTAAAAACACTGGTGCCTAGTGGCCGAGGTGTATGCTAGCTAACAACGTAGCTGAAGCTGGCTTCTTATTAGAATCTCCCCTGCCACGTTACATAGTTCAGCCCGAGGCGGCAAAACGTAACTGGTGCACCGTTTAAGGTGGAACGGGAAATTCGAATAGCTAAGTTAGCTAGCGTGCTAGTTAGCAAGAACTCTATGTTTAGAAACTGTTTACGGTTACTGTTGTGTATTTTAAACACAAAAGTGACACATTGTATGGTAATAAAACTTAACTGTATTTCTAATTTCAACTTAATGAATATATCAGCGATATAAGTTGTTTTGTTGCTCTAGGCTAATTCAGGTTCTGGGCGGCCATATTGGAAATCGCCTCAGATCACCGCTCGGTTCAAACAGCTAAATCGAGACTTGAACTGGAATCTGTTTAACCGAACCAACGTCTGACTAAACCGGTTCAAGTTCTCTTTTTCTTGAGAAATACTTTAAACAACACAAACATAAGTAAGGCTGTGTTCAGATTGTTCAAATGTGTATTTGTTTGTTTGATTATTTAGCCTCTTTGGAGTTGTATTCAGATTGGGTCTGGATTTTTATTTCTTTGTTTATTGATTGGTTGGAATACCTACGACCCATGTGGATTTAAAATATGCAATTAGATTTTCTTTTTTCCAAAAAGAATCCAAATTAGGTTTTACAGGGTGCTTGACTCTCCTTTTAAACCAGATGGCAAACATGTATTGGTCCCCTTGGCTTGGTGAAGTTGGTACCCCGCTAGCTGTTTATCATTGCTGGTCTAACCTAGGGCCAACAAAATTATGGTCCTTCATCACAAGATCTAAGTTTAATCTCTTTAAACAGGTTTTAAATGCATATAGACGTTTAAAAATGTAATATTGTTGATTAGGCCTGTTTTACTGAATGATTTACTTTAAAACGTTGCTTATAGCCTACTCCAAGTATAACAGTGGTTCACTGTTTTGTATACACCGTATACCAAGCAATAAGATCAGCTGGAACAAACTTAAGGTTTAATAAATCGGTTCATTTGATGTATTAATAGAAAGCCCCATAGGCTTTCATTCATCACCCTCCCCATGTTTCATAATTTGGAGGGGGTGGGGGGCGAGAACTGGTATATGGAAACTCTGCTGTTTTGTTCTGTATTGATTAATTAAACACAAAGTAATACAAGCGGGTTGTTCCAAATCAGAATGGTGAAAATTGACCAACCGTAATGTGAAACAAATATGGCTTAAAAATGCATTTTTGTTGTCCTGCAATTATTTTTTTGTGAATCTTGCCTGAAATGCAACATGAACATTGATTGTCCACCTCTCTTGTCTGCTTAAGGCTTCATTTGGTGTTGGATTTCCAAATGGTGCAGCCTATTCCACCATCCTGGCCAAAACTGCCTTCCGCTTGGTGTTCATGTGGAGAACTCTGTTCCAAAACATCCACTGTAACCGCTCGCTTCAGGAGAAGCTGTTTGCCGAAGTCCCTTTTCCACCTCGGACGTATTGGTGTCAGTGGCTTGTACTGGAGGAGCGTGTGCCCCTGCCCTCAGCCCTGCTTCCGTGCAGTGATGTGGAGACGCTGTGGGGTGTCTCCAGAGAGCTCTTCAAAGAGAAACTTGAAGGTAGCCTGTTCACATTGCCTTTCACAGACATTTGTAGGAGGTTTATCGAGATATTAATTGGTCCATTTGTTCGTTTGCTTTCCTGATCAGTTTGTTTGGTGTTTTTTTTTAGGGCAGTCTGAAGAATGCGAGACCCTTAAATTTGAATGGAGGGAGCTGTATAACCTTGGCCTCAGGCATCATGGCAGTGCTGTGATGGTGTTTCGACATGTTCTCACCCAACATCAAAGCAACGGTAGGTAATCAGCCCTCTTGGGATCCTGCCTGATCAATTTCAGGGGGAGTACAGCTTCGGGTTAGGCATCATAGAAGACGCTAATGTATAAAGGGTCCTGAGTCTAAACTTTGAGGGTCTTAAATCAGTTTGGCTTACTCGAAGGCTATTTCACTTGTGTTGCGAGCCAACTGATCTGATTCCTGGAGAGAAACGGATCGTTTGTGGTTTTGAGTCATATGTAATCGTTATGTGTTTTATTAGTATTGATTGACACGTCTGGCTTTTTGATGTATACAGAGATGGCTCATTTACAACATTTTGGCCTAATTTCATTTACTGGAACTTTTTTAGCCTCATTGTGCTACATGCCAAACTCTTTTCCTAGTGTTTTTGTGCGAGCATGGCATTTTATTTTTTTAAACTTTTTTTTTTTTTTCCTTTGAAGAACTGATTGTTCTCCTAGACCTTTTTTTAGATGTTTTTCTCTCATCTGTGAACCCCCTGCCCATGCCTCTCCAAGAAGCGATGAAAGCCTTTTGAAGAAATACAATAATCCAATTTTTTGCACTGCTGAGTAACTTCAAAGTATTGTAATGAACTGTTGACTTGAATTGTGGTGGTTGTACAGGAGTTTGGGGCTCTGTTTTTTTTACACCAGTATTATGACTCATTGTTTACCTTTGTCTTGGTGTTGCATGTAGGTTATAACTTGGAATGCTTGGTGTAGTTTCTGTGAATGATGTGATTATCCTCCTTTTTAATTAGGCATTTTAAATGGATACCTTTGTCTAATTGTTGTTGTATCATGTTAAGCATCTCATTTCAGGCAGTTTGGGTGACTTCTAAACATTCAGAAGGCTTTTGGTTCTAACGGTTTCTGTGAAATCTCTCAAATGCATGTTCAATTTTTTGTCTGATTTATTTATTCAAATTTTGTCCTTAACTGATAAAATATACCTGGTTAATTCAGCCAGTACTGATCAAGGTGCAACTTAACGTGGGGTGAAATTAATGTAATTTCTTTCGCATGTCCAGAGCAGTGTCATCTATGAATTTATACAGGAACTGAATGGAAGTTTGAAATATTTTGTACCACAGTTTATTTATTTTTTTCTTTTTTAAAAATATGCGTGTACCTCCATCTGTATAAGCTTGGTTATGTAGAATGTAATTCGCAGTGAGAACTGTTGAGGCTTTGATGCAGCTTCTGCCTGGTGGAGTTTATTTTAACATGGTGTTACAACGAAGACCCTGCACATCCATGTTGTGTACATTCAGGTTTTGAAATTCATTAAAAAGTGCGATGCTATAAAAGCAATTTAGTTGCTTCATGGATAAATGGACTTTCATGCAATGCTTTTTTTGGAAAAGCTTTGTTTAAACAAATTTTTACCTGCCTGTTTCTTGTAGGTCAGTATTGTCCAAGTGTAACCATGAAGGACCAGTGTGTCTACAGGTTTTCATTCCAACAAAACATTGCATTTAGTCCTAAGTTTAGATGCTGAGATGCAAAACAAAAGGAGTCAGGTGTGCTCTAGCTTTTGTGGAGGGGAAAACCTGCAGCTTCTTGCTGATAAATGTTACCAGCAGGGTTGCCCAAGCTTAAGTTAGTTTTATTGTATAGCGCTGTGGTCCTCAACAACTCGCCCTCCCTTACCCAGTGCTTTAGGTTGAGTCCTGCTCTCCTCTACTGTGACATGTATAAGTGTAGTTGACTGTGCTGATGAGGCAGATTTAATTTTCATTCACGCTGGTCTTCCTGTTTTCTAGACCACTCTGAGCTGGAGTCCATGTACCACCAGTACATGCAGTGCAGGTTCCAGTGGCTCTTCACCTACTGGCTGTTCCGCCAGCCAGCACCCTTTAACCGGCAGCTGCGGTCCATCTACCTGCAGTGGAAGAAGCATAGCAAGAAGAAAGTGGCCACATGGGGAGAAACTCTGTGTGATGTAAGATACCTAGCCTCTCTGCACCCCATCACTGCTGACTACTGGAGGGGCCATCTGGCTGGGGGAGACGAGAATGTGGGTGAGTCAGACATGGAGTGATGCTGTGTTGGCGTTTTTCAATGCATAGTGTTTTCTGACCCCCGTATTTATAAAACTACCTTCAGTTGGAGAGAGATGCTTGGTGCATCATCTAAGTGCACTTAGGTATAATAGGCATCCTGTAAGGTCAAACCATTATGAAATGGTCGCCTTGCACCTTTAACGTTTCCCTCCCTCGGATGTTCAGATAGGAACATTAAGGTGGATCTAATTTAAGCCTCAGTGATTTTGTAATCTATATGCTGAACTAAAGTGTCTTGAACTTTTTAATCGAGTTACCAGTTTGCTGCAGTTTGTAGGCTTGCTCCTTGCCATGGACACAGGAAATTGGGGGTGGGGGCTACAGCAGCCCAAGACTTTAGGGTTGTTAAATGCAACTGCTAAAAATGAAACTAGTCGTCTTGGCATTTAAATGAAGACCTATATAAACACACAGTGGGATTTTGTGTGGCATTGCTGGCATGTACATTGATGTGCTGCTTAAAGTGACGGCTCTCAACCCCTTCCTGCGTGCCTGCTTCTTGCCATCTGTTACACTAGGATTTTTATTTGATTGTACCAGTTAGGGAAGGAGTCCAAATTTAGAGATTAAATAACTCCAATTCAGACTCAAGTTGAGTTATCCAGACAGATTAATCCTATTTCTGGGATTTGTTGCACAGGGATTATCAGGGGAAAATTGTATTTCCTCTTGGATCTAGAAAGTAAGCCCTAAAAGCAGCTACACTTCATGTCCCATTTGATTCTTTTCCTGCAGGGATTCATACAGTGGAAAACTACTTCTCCATGTGCAAATCACTGGTGGCCTGGATCTTGGGCCGTGACTGGGGAAAACTGAAACGCAGAAAGGTACAGTTTCAGTCCTCTTATTTAAGGTCTGCATGACCTGGGAGGTGTAATGCCTTTTCTGTTTGAACTGTGACGTGTTTTTGCATGAAGCCCAGTATCGAAGAGTTTGAGTTTGTCTGATGTAAATGGCCATTTCTCTTCCTAAATGTGCCTACGGACCCCCAGATCAAATAACCGCTAGAATTTGTGGATTGGAGTCTAAATTCTTGCCACACCAATCTTCTGTTAACACATCTGGTCCAAACCTTTACTAAGCTGTCCGGGGGTCTTGTTTTTTTCAGCATGCTGTTCTTGTTTAGGGATTATAACTCAGTAACAGCAACCACTTCTTTTCTTTCCCCATCACAAAGGGGATACGTTTTTAAGTGTTTCTTGCTATAACCCTTATAGCCAAGTCCCCTTACCGTTAGCCGTCCCTCTATCAGCCACTCATGCATGCTGTGCATTTTTCTTTCCACCAATTGATTTGAATATTCAAGAAAAGGTACACCAGAGAAGATTAAGATTTGAATTAATTTGAAGAAAAGGTACGAAACCACATTACGCCACCATGTTTCCTTTTTCGTGACTAATTTGTCTCGGTGCACGTTAACTTGCTGGTTAGCGGTCTTCACTCTGGGGAGAGAAAAAAATGTAAAATTTGAAAAATTTTTTATTTATAAATCTTTTTGTGCGTCTGGACTTAACAATGTACCTTTATTTATTACATTGTGTAAAAGTTTGAAATACAGACACTTAAATTATATTCTAATAACCAAAAACTGAAATATTAATATTTAAATAACCAAAAATGTTCACTGTTTAAACAGAACCACATTAATGTCTATGCCTGCTTTAAACAGAACACAAGCCACCAGTAATTTAACAGAACAGTCTGCTTAAGTGTGCATTTCCTGAAATCTATACTCAGAATTCAAGATTTTTATTTTTATTTATTTATTTTTTTAAAATATACTCTGAACTGTAACACCATTTTCTCATTCTTTTCTCTCATGGGGTGCCTAAATGTATATGGCTAATGTTTAACCGTTGATGACACTAGTCATACTTAGTAGTACTAGTGGCTACCCCCCCGCCCCCACCCTTTACTATGGTTAATGACCAGTTGGACAGGTTAAACCTTATTTCTCGTATAGTGATTGAAGCAGTGTTGGCTTATTTAATCCGACAGATGGTTTTGATCTTTAATTTCTGACAGCATGGCTCGAGAACTGCCCCCTGCTTCCCATCCCTACCTCTGTGGGCGGCAATTCTGAGGCACAAGTTTTTAGAATGCCATTTTCCCTCAGGCCCTTGAAAGACTGTTTGCATCTTAACCATTCCATAATGCATGGACTTCACTGGAACAACACTTTAATACAACCAAGAACATGAACTAGAAAGGAAACAACTATTTTGGTTTTAGGTTGGCTTAAGGTGAATGAAGTAGATTGAAGCTTAAGCCGTGATCGGGACTTTAATATTAGTCTCGCGTGATCGGAACTTCTAAATCTGAATGATTCTGTTTACTTTTGTTCTTCTGTAATTCGGCTGCTGACGGAACGTGCCGGGGCGTTATTTATTCCAGTGGTGTACATCTCCTGCCATTATGTGCCTTCAGTTCATTAGCTTCTGCCAGTGATTTCACAGGTCACAGCTTGAGCAGACAACAGGAAGCTCAGCCCCCCCGTCTAATGGCTGGCTAAACGGATTAGACATATCAATGTGTGTCCCATTCAATTACACTGCATGCGTGAGAACACTCGCTCTCGCTGCATTACACGGCACTGTAATAACATCTCCCACCAGCAGCAATTCAAGGACATGGTGGGAAAACTAGAAGTGATTGATGCTTTTGTTCTTGGCATGCTTGTGGCATTTTGAAAATGTCCTCAATTATTTTGGAGCCAGAGAGAGATTTACCTTTCGCACCAGTATACTGAAGTGTCGATTCTACGTCAGCCCCAAGACATTTTATTTTCGTCTTCAGTTTGATAGGCAGCCATTTGTGGTGGTGTTCAGGGAAGCCCTTTTATTTACTGATTGATGCTTAAATATCGATGTTCATCTAGTCATTTCAAGAAAGCCCACTGATAAGTTATCAGCATCTTTCACATCTGTGGGTTTGATGTGACTCTTTTGATATGGTGATTGTCTTAAAGGGTGAATGTTTCAGAAAAAATTCAGTGGTTTGAAATGTTCACTCGTAGAGAAACTTAATGTGGCATAAATATAGCCACTTTACACCAGAAGAATAGAAGTGTGGGATTGCAGTGCTGTTGGGAAGGAAGATAAATGCTACCAGTAACAAATGCTGATTCAGTGTAGACTTATTCATTGAGCTACACGTACAGAAGTAGTGTTTCTCGGTATGGCCTTAGGCTGCCATGTCAACACGAAATGCCAGACGTCTCAGCATGGCGTTGTAGAGGTTCCTTAGTGTCCTGTGGTTATCCATCCCATGCGGCCCAAATATGGACCAGGCCTTCTGGACGTGACAACGATGCCTCCCTTCGTCTGCAGCATGTAGTCATGCATCCATCTATCAGTGGTGCTTGCACAAACAGGATGACTTGTGGAGGGTATCAGTTCCTGCTGTATGTCTGCTGTTGTGGTTGTTGGGTCAGTCAGTAATGAGGCTTGTCCTTGCTCACGTCATATGCTTTAATCATTTGCATATCTTGCGACGTCAAACCGATCCACAGGGTTTTTCCTGCTGGTTGATTCTTTCTGGGTGCAACAACTTTTTGACTGTTTTTGCTGTCTCAAATAACCGTTGACAAACATGAATAGGGCCTCCTGGTTTGTCTGGGTTTAACTTTTGTATATAACTGAAACTAACGACAACTAGTTTAAATTTGATGCCTCCCTTTGGGTGGGTGGGTTTATCAAATTGTGTACAGCCATCTAAGATTTCGGCCTGGTGTGTTAAATAAGCTTTATTATCTTAAACCATAAGACTAGTGGATTAATTGAAAAGGTGGCCAAATTAATCAGAGTATGTCTCTTTGGGTTTTTAAAAATAAAAAAATAAAAACTATGAATTAAATTAATTCTGACATGTGGAAATAGTAGTAAATCCTAAAACTGTTTCCAAAGAAGACTTTCCGACACGTGCCTGAATTTCCTTGGTAAAGGCTCTTGCAAAACGGTTGTCTTTGGTAGAAGTCTACGTTCCCACAGGTCCCACTAGAGTATCCTGCGGGGCTAAATTTGTCGTGTGGGCGCAGGACAGTATAAACATGTAGAAAAATCATGCCAATTAATAAATATGAAAAGATCATGCAATTAAAATGCCAATCAAGGTAAAATGGCTGAATTGGTATGAAAGCAGTAAACCTTTAAGTGGTTGGGAAGCAAACAGTGTCTTGGCACAGCAGTTTCATTCTTCTACTGAAATAGTGGAGCCTTCAGACTGGCGGCCTTGGCTTTGGGAAGTGCTCCAAAGGAAGGCCAACAACCCCAATGAAGTGACTTGGCAGTCATCTTCAGTCAGTTATTTCAGGCAAAGATTTGTTTGAGCAGAGCATGTCAAATATTGGGTGTCATTTATCCTTGTCTGGGGCTGCTGGCAGGAGTGGGGTGAAACACGTTATTGGTGAAAATGGGAGGAGTGGGCATGCAGACCCTCTAGTCAGCATCAGACATTGTCATCAGTATATTCCACTTTAAAAGGGGAATTCTAATGTGCCTACAGGTCTACGAGGACACTCTGGAAGGTGTGTACATGCTGCTGAAGAGGGAGATGCAAGAAAACCTGGTAGATCACGAGAGGTTCTGGCAGGTGGCCAAAGTCCAGATGAGCCGGGTGTGCACGCTGGAGGAGACGGCGGCTAATTATGTTAACTGGAAGATGATCGAGACGCTCCCTTATTACAAGTAGGTGCTGGTGCTGCCTGGTACGTTCTCTCTGTGGGGTTGAGGTGGAGAGGGGATATGAGCGTGTAAGTGTTGTACAACAAGCCTCTTTCAAGAGCTTTAAATCTTAATTATGCTAATGGATAAATTCACCCCAGTAGCAGATTGATGTGGGTTGTGCTATTTTTGATGGTGGCCTAAGGACTGTGTTTGGGCCAGATAGTTATTGTCTGCTGCTTTATTGTTTGGAAAGAAAGGGAAAGGCTGCTTCCATGGAGACCCTCTTCAGAAGACCTTGAGCTTGACTAGTGGTCGTTTTTCGGGCAGGGCTTTGAAGCCAGCAGAACGCGCTGTGTGAAAACTGGGGCACTGCTGGCAGCTTCAAACGCGCAGCCTGCAGTCAGGCGCAGGGTGAGATCCACTGCTGGTCGATGGTATCTTTTTGAAGTACAAGCAACTGATCCTGAAACGAGTGGAATCAACCTTTTTCTCTCAAGCCGGGAGCTTCGGGATCTGAGTACAGTGAGCCATGTTGAGTGGAAGCTTTCCTTTATGTAGACGGTTTGGGTGAGGGATGTTAGCGGGGTGTTAAATTTATTGAATTATTTAAAACCTTTCTGAGGTTTCTTGTTTTTGTTTTATGTGGAGAAACTTTACCTAAATATTTTATTTAGTATTATTGTTTCCATATGTGAAGTGACCAGTGGACTTTTGGCTCTGACGCTATGTAATCTTGGTGATAAAATGGTGCTCTGTATGTTGGTGGTAAAATAGAGCCCTATGTTATGAACTGATAACATTTTGAATAGAAATTGCTGTGAATATTTGTAAATATTTGCTTAACCTAAATGTTGGGGGTGAAGTTTAAAATCAATCCTAATTCCTGATCCATTTCAGTTTAATTCAACTGTCATTATACCTGTTAAAACCGCAAAGTTGACTGCGGTGTGTCCTCCTCAGAGTGTGGGGAAACACTATGCTTTTTTATCAGGCTGCTTCTCCTAGTGCAACATTTCAGTTTAAATGGATGAAACAGGCAAAGCTGTGTGGTGTAAAGAAACGCTAAACAGGCTGTTGTGCAAAGACAGTGATGGACAGTAATTGCACTGATGTGCTGGA
The DNA here is from genome assembly GCA_024036415.1 of Prochilodus magdalenae. Taxonomy (NCBI): domain Eukaryota; kingdom Metazoa; phylum Chordata; class Actinopteri; order Characiformes; family Prochilodontidae; genus Prochilodus; species Prochilodus magdalenae. Next base: position 102,630 of record JAMWET010002329.1, read on the forward strand.
CTGTACATCGGAATGTTACTAGAACTGAAACAGCAAACACAAAATACACAACAGGCTAAAAACCTGCACATTAGCGTTGGAGATAGGCCAGCTGCTGCCATCTCAAATGATGTTGGAAATGGTGAAGATCTGCAGAGGTGCAGTGACTTGGTTCTGTAATGTGTTGGTGGGTTACTCAGTTGCACCCAGATGGAAGTGTTGGATTTCAGTGCTATTGGGGGGGGGGGGAACTGCACCAGGAACAAAGTTTTTAGACTGATGAGGCCTGTCCTTGTTCGTCACGTGTGGCTGATCATGAAACTTGAATCATTGGCATGTCTCACAATATCAAATCTCCCTGCCAAGTTTCATTCCTGTCGTTGTTTATTTCTGGGTGCTGCTATTGAAACAGTGATGGGTTAACCCAGTGCATCACGGCCCTGGTCCTGGAGCCACCTGGCTCGGCACATTTTGCTGCTTTCCCTGCTCTCACTACAACCGATTTGACTGATTAGCTCCTTAACGAGCTGTTTCAGAGTTGCAGGGCACATGTTGTGGATTCTCTGCTTGTAATGTTCAGGGCAGGGTGCCTTCAGGACTAGGGTTTAGACTGTGTAAAGCCACTTATTGACTAGTACTTAATGGTTTACTCTGTGGCCTGACTCGGTTAAGCTTTTACACCTAACTGCTTGCTCACCCACAAACACCAATGTGTTTGTACATCTGTAAATTAAACTAATTGTCTGCAGCCTTATTCGGCTGGATGAGTGGAGCAGGTGGTCTCCTGTGCTTTGCTGGAGTGTAACCGCTTAAGACTGCATTGTTCTGATGTGTTTGAGGAATTGCTTGTCTTGCCAAAGCTATTTATAACATTGTGCCGCCTTTTTACTGCTTATTACAGAGTTGCCTGCTAATGCAGTTTTGTATTCCCAATTACATAAACGCAGCCATCACACGGTAGAATTGCATTTTGCTGCTGCTGTTTGCCTTGATTCGGAGGAAGGAGCAGGTGGGAGGCCTGAAGTCTTTATTGCTGCCCTGATTTTGTTGAATTGTATTTACTGGCTTGTTTTTACCACTCAGCTGTGTGGCCAAAGACCTGGCCAGAAATAAGACAAGCACTGTAACCAATTCTGTGAAAGTAGTTTAACAGCTCTTGGGCAGCCCCTCACAGTTATTAAAATGGTTACCAATGAAGTTTCTGGTCCCATCTTAATTTGGAGTCAGGCTTTGGCTTAAACACTTCAAGTCTTGTATGATACATGGCTATTCAGTGGTGCTATAAGTCAAAATATATATTTAAAAATAAATAAATGTTTGCTGTTGGAAAAAGAACCCATATCTCAGGATGGAGCTTTACAAGAGGAGGAGAAATCTTAGTGGGAGTGAATGGAGACATTATTCAAAGTACTGTTGGACTGGTTCTGCTGGATTGTCATGAATGTTGGCATGTTAAGGGTAATGGAGGATTTCATGTGTCAATTGGAAATTTTAAAAATGGAGGTGGGAGGTTTTAATCACTGCAGTCGTTGTAGATTCTTCAGTTGTTCATTTTTGGACGTCACTTATTCCAGCTGCTCTTTATATTGTATTAACTTCTTTCTTGAAGTTGGAACAAAGCTGCAGGCACCTGCACAAAAAAATCCAGGTAGGCTGTAGGGGTTGGAATCAAAGGCCTCACTCCACTTTACTTAAATACCAATATATGCACATGTTTATGGTAATTATGGTAAATTGTCTTCTACAGTCTGCAGTTATTTGTATTTTCCTGTATATATTTCTTGCCTCCTTGCGAAGTGAGATTTATCGTTGGTGACCTGTACTACGTATAGTTTATAGTTAAGTCAATCATACTGCTGCCGGTACCGACCCGTTAAGGTTTTGCATACTGCACAACGCTGTTTTTATTTGTATCTGTGCTGTTTTTGTGAAACTGCTACTGGCCTGCTAAATTTCCTTTGGGGATCAATAAAGTATCTATCTATCCATCCATCTAAACAATATATTTGCAATTTTAAACATTTTTCAGCATATGGAGGATGGTGGTAAAACTAGACATTTTTAACCACTGATTTTGCCCCTGAAGCGGTGAGTAATCTGATATCTAATCAAATTGAACTTTTTACCCTGTATAAACTGATTACCCTAGAACCAGCAAGTTCAGTTTCTATTTCATACAAGTTTATAAACAGAGTCCATGCATCAATACTGCAATGCAAACCAGCCGCTCCCCACTCCACCCCATACACTCGCACTGTTAAGCGCTACTAATTATACTGTTGGTCATCCAAATATGTGATGTTCATGCTGTCCCCAGATTACATTGGGACAATCATAAAGCAACTCCTATAGCCATGCCATACACTCCATATATATATTTTAAGGGAACATGCTAGAGGAGTCTGGTCTGGCTTTAGGAACTCTTAGTTACTGTTGAGGTAACTGTCCTTTGTTTAGACACAGTTGAGTCTGGGCATGTGTGCACAGTACATGCAACTTGTGTTGTAGCCAAGGACGCCTTGTTCCCATGACTGCCACACAAAAATCAGAGGCAGTAATTTTCTCTACAGTGAGCCATTTTGCACCCAGCCACTCCAAATGTCTTTGTTCACATCTCGACCACCGAATAAAAGAAATGGTGGCTCTTCTGTTTAAGCGAATGTGTGAACTGTATAGTGCTTTCTAAAGGCCGTTTCTGTTGTGTAGGTTGTATTTGGTGTCCGGCAACGATGTCTATCTGGAGCATGTGAACGGCTTCCTGCGCAGGAAGAGGATGGTCCACAACTGGATCTTTATGGAGGAAAACGCCTGGCTAAGACAGCTGCTGCCTGACGAGCTCTATACCCTGCTGGAGTACGACACAAAGATTGCTCAAGGCAAGTTCTCTGAGCTTTGTATAGCTCCATGGTGTCTTTGTTGTGACCTAGTCGGAGCAATTTGCAGGAAGTCATTGGTAGTCTTTGCTGCGGGGAGACATTTCCGCTGTAATGGTGTTAGGAGTTTGAACAGTAGCTGATTATTAAATAGCTAGGGAGGAAAGGAATCTCTTCCATTACCAATAAAACAATTCCCAGCCTCCTCAGAGCCTATATTGAGCAGCAGGATCTAGATCATCAGCCTTGTCTGAAACTCTTTATCGCCTCAGGAAGTTTGATTGGCCCGGCTCATGTTGCGAAGGCTTAGAGCAACAGCTTGGCATGTTACCTGGTAATTGCTGTTTGAGTGGTTATGTGGGTTGCTGAGAGACTGGGAGTAATTCGGGTCATGTAGGTGAACCACAGAAGAAACGCCTGACTGTTCACCCCAGCCTGACTGGGTATGGAGCATTAATCACTTGAGTTTGTGACAAGGTGTCGGTGAAATGTTAATTAGGATTTATGACGTGCTGCTGCATGCTTCTCTGACCCTTGGACACGCTGGTCAGTTTATCAGATGGTTGCAGTCACGCAGGCGATTTGTCTTGCTTACCAGCTTCGGGAAGCCAGTGCCTGCTTCAGGTTGTCTTGGTTTTTGCTACAGCCTATTTTAAGCGATACCCTTTTATCGGGGTGCACGATATCGGAATCATATTTGTGTTGGCAGATTAGGAGAACAGTACTAAGTGTTCGGCTTAGCCGTGTTTGCATGTGACCAGTATGTAAAAATGGTATTTGATCAACTGCAGTCCAAATAAAACCTGCAGCTCCAACATGGAGGCTTGACGGGCTAGAGCTAAGAGAAATGGGTTCTTTCAACGCAAGCTAATCTAAAGGTTTTCCTATTGGAGTGTTTCTATTGGTGCTTCAAAGAATTTAATATCGGATCGTTCATTACCAATTTTAGCTGTGTCTTGCCATAAACAGCCCACCCATCTGACCACCGGTATAAACCCAAAGGATCAGGCACGGGTTCATGCTCAGTAAAGCGGGTATCGATCAGTTAAATGGCTTCATCTGGCTTGACGTCCCTGATCATTGGTGCAGCATAGGAGGAACTCGTGTTAATGTTAATTCTGTACACTTGGCTTGATCACAAGCTGATTTATAACATCAAAACATCTCGGTTGATTATTTTAAAGCTGTGTTTTAAAACTTTTCTACAGCCACGTCCTCAGGGTCTTCACTGCTGTACCGTTTGAGATGGTCAACATGTAGTTTTAATGCCGGTTGTAAATTAGGATTTAAGCTATAGATGCTTTCTGGAGTTTTATGGAGAGAGCAACTGAAATATGCAGTACTGCCTGGCAACATCAAATTCAAGCTGCTGCTTAAACACAGAACTATGAAATGTGAAGGCTGCACACTAGTGGCTGTGTGGTTGGTTGGTTGGTTCTGGGCTGCTGTAGAAACATGGCGACGCTGCGAGAGCTGCTCACATGTAGGCTCATTCTCTCCGTATGTAAACAAGCTTTTCAAAGTTGTGTGTAGATGTTTCTGCTAAAACCTCCCCCTTTAATTTTACACACTGCTCCTTTAAAGCTCAGCTGAAGTGATTTTAGTTAATGCTAGCATGAATAGCTATCTAATGCCTGTGAAGTTCAGATGCACCAGAGATCTTCTGAGGAATGTTTATAATGTTTACAGTTCAGTGAGGAGGGGGAGATTGGCTGTTGGGCTCTTCTCTACTAGGAAACCCGCTCGTCATGTTTGTTTTCTGTTCCTAACTGTCGTTAAAAGCACAGATACTGTTTTGGTCCCAACTGAGGTTCAAACATCCGAGTGCTGAACGTCTTGTGAAATGAGGGGTATTAATAGTTGTTCCTTTTTGCAGCGGTAATGGCCTTGGTGTTTTCTGGGAAGCCATTACACTAGATGTTGGAACATTGCTATAAGGATTTGATTGCTTTTAGCTGCAAGAGTGTTGGTGAGGTTGGGTATAGCTGTTGCAGGACATCTTCTGGCTCACTTCAACTCATCGCAAAGGTATCAGAAGGAGCTTCACTGTCATAATCCTGGGGGTTTATACTAGTGGGTAGTTGGCATTAGGCATGGTCTATACAAGCCTCTGATTGAAGTCACTGTTCAGTAGAAAGGCTGTCTGGAAACTTCTGGGCGTTCAGTTTAACAGTCACTCGCTCGTTTATTGTAAGCGCTTTGAAAAGCTAGGCGTCTTCAATGCGACTAACGCGATTGGTTAGTTCTCTTCACTGTCCACCATCTCTGTGCAGGTAGTTTACACGGGAGCTCCCTGAGTGCCCGGCTGAGCCGCCTTATCTGGCTGTATCTTCACTCCGGTCAGCAGCCCTATCTGGAGACGGTGAAGGGGATGGTCCTGCAATGTGCTCATGCCCACCTGAACTACCTCACTGCCAACGCCCTTTCACAGAGCGTCTTCGAACCGCCTGTGGCTTAGGCCAGCTGCATCTTTGCTTATGCCTATCTGACCCTGAACCTTTCAGAGTGTTTGAGTATTTAAGTTTTTTAATGCACAGGAGTGCCTCATTTTAATATACATTTTATTTTTTTAGAAAATGAATTTTTATCAGACTGGCTTATTGCAGTGTATTTTTTGGGACTGTGTATGAATTTAAGGTGCTGCTATGAAGCTGTCCAAGTGAGGATGACGGAACTCGAGTGACTTTTAAGCTGATGATGCTGTTTTGTTTGATGGTTTTAGAATTTTTATGGCTTTTTTTTTTTTTTTTTCCTCCTCTCTTCTTTCTGGCATTCTACATGCTGTTTTGAGCTGGAATGATTGGGCACCACTGCTGAAATATAATCTTTAACCATTTTCCCCACTCAGTCAAAATGATGCTTATTTTTACATACCAGTGCTTTTTTTTTTTTATTATTATTTATTTATTTTTCTCCTCCTGATTTCGGTTGGGGCTATTGTCATTTTCTTAAAAGCCCTGGATGCAATCTTCTGATGCCTAGATTAGCATGGGTAAGCCTTAACGTGTTCTTTGGGCATTTCAAATATTTTTAGAAATGTTCAGAATAGTTTTTACTGGCTTGTACGAGGAAGTGTGTGAAGTGAGACTTTCTGGAAACCTGGACACCCAGTGGTCCTAAGACTATTAAAGTCGATTACAGCCTAAAACTACTCATCTGGTGTGAGCCTTTCTTCCTTTGACTGTATACGGTACTACAGGGACCTGCTTTGATTGTCGGTGTAATGCGAGTGTGGACACTTAAACAGTGACCAACGCTATCATCACTCTTCCTGAAAAGAGTTGGGGCCACATGAGCGTTATAGCTGTAGTATCCATGCAGGGACACAAGTTTATAAACTATTGGTAGTTTATAAACTTGTCCCTGCAATCAGCAAAACTGATTTAACCTGCTGTAAAACCAAAGAGTTGTCCTTACATAGTGGTGTGTGTGTGTTTTGTTTTTTGTGTACACCATTATGTACCTTAAACTGTGAGTCAAGTCCAATCTGCCTATGCTAGAGCAAGTTTCATAAACTGTTATTCTGGTTGTAATTAACACAGACAAGAAAATCCCAACACCTGTTTTAGAAAAATATTTTATTTATCCTCTGTACAAATGGAAAGCAAAACATTGTAATTTCTTCTCATAAACTGGAAAAATACTTGTCAATACTTTTTGAAATTGGTACATAAATAGAGCTTTGGCATCTGTAAAATCTAGCTGAAAAACTAAAAGCTTAAACTACATTTAAACCAGTGAGAAGGTCTATACCGTACAGTAAAGCCAGCCAGCGGCCTTCAGCCCACAGCGTGTTTCGAATCGGCCATGACAACCGCTCACTTCCCTTTGCTTGTGTCTGCAATACAATCACTGTACACCATTTATAAAGCATGCTCATTCGTCTAACGCCATCCTGTATTGTACAAAGCAGGAGCTGCTGTTAGTACATTCCTCGTCGGGGTACAGTCTCTGTTTTGCCTGAGTATAAATATGCATTGTTCGTGGCTATATGGCTTAACACGACTGCACTCCGTTAAAGACGGTCGCCGTCTCTTCAGCAGGTGAATTCGACTGTTGTCTGAACTTCCAAGTAGTGCCAATTATGGAAATCCTGCCCACATTATACACAGGATTCTGCATAGATCTGTAAAGGCACAGTAAAGACGATGTCTGCTGAATTCTATAGGATGCTGGTAAATGCGAGGTTGCATAGCATTTTATGTCTAACCACATCCGGAAACCAGCTTCAAATATCTATTCCCCCCGGACAGGGTTTATCGAGATGAGCATTGTAACATAGACATGCACATGATGGAAGCACACACAGATATCATAGTTTAAGCCTGTTACATGCATAAACAACATATTCTGAATATAACTGTTACATAGCTAGCTAGATATCGGAACAATAAACAGTTTTAAATAAATATCTTAACATTCATCCTCTCGCAAACGTGTGCGCATAGATTGTCATGGCCGAGTGAACTGTTCAGATTACAGAGAGGAATCTTATGTAGGGCTGGCGTGGAAAAAGACTTAAGACCAGACAACTCTTAAAGAGTTAAAAATCCCTTTAGAAACGAAAAAGCAAAGCATTTCCACCGTAATGGTGGCCTTAACACTGTCTCTATTTAAAATACCTGAGAACCATTTTGCATTGTAGTTGTACACGTCTAATTTTCTGCTGTGTATAAAACTCCTTGTGTGCGTTTTCTCACCCTGGTCAGTGAGTAAGAGTTCACTGAGGTGAAATTAAAACCCTATGTGTGTCTATATATATGTATATATATATATTACTCTTCTCATCTTTGGAGCTGTGTGAAAAGAACCTCCAGAACATGTCACAGCAGTTCCCGAAGACTTCTTTTACCTTGAGCAGGCTCTGTTTGGGTTCGACTGCAGACACAGCCCTGATTTTTCACTTGAATTAAAAGCATTTCCTGACATGATGACCTGACATCCAATGAGTACCAAATTCACTGCTCTGTCATCAGGCTGTTTTGTTTTTCCATCTTCCCTTCTGAGAGCTTTCCTGTGAGCTTGGCTTGTTCATATTGTTAATACAGTCCTACCAGCAGGGGAAAAGAGAAGAATGCACACAAGGAATCACAAGAGGAACGTAACATTACAGTCAAAATACAAGGTGCTGAACGGAAGACCGTAGACCACCATGTGCCTGGTGGTGGGTTGAATTTTGCTTCAGCGTCGACCTGCGAGCGGCAGCGGTGGATGGAGAAGATGGAACGACGTCTTTGGGTCAAAGTGACTGAGGACTTGCGATGCTTTGAAGAGGAACTGGGGTAACAAAGTGGAACGTTCATCACAAGGCACTTGATGGAGCAGCACTAACTGTTTTATACACCGTTCCCTATTAGCTGGATTAGGGCTCATTAACCTGTTCTGTGGTTCCTATTGCATTAATGTGGTTTCTAAACAGCTGGACAGACACTTCACCCTCTACTTTATGACGAACAGGGCCCCAATAAATATACAGCAAAAACACAAGTTCATACTCTCATAGAATACCATCTTAACTGGAGATGAGCGTTTAGACAGAGCTACAAAGACTTCCATGTAAACTAGATTCACAGCTTGGTCCAACATTCAGTAGTCAGAGACCTCTGTTTTTTTTTTTGCAGGGCAACTGAAACCCAGTCCTATTATTTTTATTATTATTATTAAACTCCCTTTGCTGTCTTCCAGTCCTCACAGGCTGTAAATGAAAGCTCTGGGGATGCAGGCCGGCCTCTAGAGGACGCCTTACTGCGTGACGCAGTTTTCCCCCATGTCTTGCGCATAACGGTCAGAGATGATGGTTCGCAGATCGTCGATTTCCTTCCTCAGCTGGCACACTTCCAGTAGCTTGGCCCGCAAGCTGTCCTCCACCGGTGGGTTCTCATTCTCTTCACCTGAGCAACTCATAGCTGGAACAGGAAACACGATATAAGGAGTTGATAAAAATCCTAATGAATAATAAAATTTAAAAAAAATGTCACTTTATACAGGGGTTGGACAATGAAACTGAAACACCTGGTTTTAGACCACAATCATTTATTAGTATGGTGTAGGGCCTCCTTTTGCGGCCAATACAGCGTCAGTCTTGGGAATGACATATACTGCGTCCTGCACAGTGGTCAGAGGGATTTTAAGCCATTCTTCTTGCAGGATAGTGGCCAGGTCACTACGTGATGCTGGTGGAGGTTCGTCCTTCTTGGTGGTATGCTGACATTACCCTGGATACCGTGGCTCTTGATACATCACAAAGACTTGCTGTCTTGGTCACAGATCCGCCAGCAAGACGTGCACCAACAGTTTGTCCTCTTTTGAACTCTGGTATGTCACCCATAATGCTGTGTGCATTGCAGTATTTTGAGCAGAACTGTGCTCTTACCTGCTAACTGAACCTTCACACTCTGCTCTTACTGGTGCAATGTGCAATTAATGAAGATTGGCCACCAGGCTGGTCCAATTTAGCCATGAGACCTCCCACACTAAAATGACAGGTGTTTCAGTTTCATTGTCCAACCCCTGTATTTTCAATGGACTGGATAACACACACAGTACTCTGTAAAAGTCAAAGACCACTAAAATCTTTGAAATCATCCCAGAAGACCCCTCTATACTTCCACTGTGAGAAGGCAAGTCAACAAGATCAGTCAGAAAAGATGTGTAGCTGTTTACAAGCTGTTACTGATTAGAGTTTAGACCTCACTATGAAGGTGTTGGTTGTATTTTCTGCTTCTCATGATACAACCAACTCCTAAGACTGAACTTTGGAGGTGTGGCTGCAGAAAAACCGGATGCAGGTCTCCTGAAAATAATCTATAAAGAAGTTATGATGAGGTAAGGGATGGTGCTGGTACTATATGTGGGGCTCCACTGCTGCTGTTTTGGCCTACAGCAGTATTTTGTAAAGAGTTGTAGGACTGCTCTGAGCAGCGCGTCCTGCTGTGTCTGTTTTTTGGGTATTTGGCTTTCAGGTTTGGCCTTCAGACATGCAGGTGCGTGTAACTCAACAGGTAGCAGTTTTATGTTTAACAGTTAGAAGATGCCCTACTCTCACCAGTGCCAGTTTGATCATTAGACACTTCAGCTTGCAGGGCTGAGACAGTTTAAGCCCAGATATAAAGAAGTGAGAGAGGTAATGTGTGAATGTTTTCAGAGCAGTAGAAAGGAGCAGGCAGTTTGGACAGCTCCAGCATTGCTTACCATTCTCAAAAAAAAAAAAACCCCAAAAAAACAAGCACTCTGTCTGACGAGATTCAGATCATAAGAAAAGACTCAGTTCACCAAGGATAAGTCTCTACAGGGAACTTAGAGAAAAAAACTTGCATCACAGGGGCACTGTTGAATGGACTGATGTTTACAGTGATTATTTGGAGAAAGTTTGGCTTCATATAAATTTCCCACTTTGAGCAACATGTAGCTACATAGCTAACAAGTAATAGAAGCTTACATCTAAAAAGCAAGTCTACGCAATAAACAAGCCTCAGGGAACCTAAATCTGAGTCAATATACACCAAAATCTTATATATACCAAATTCTAATAAATATCTGCTGTATTTCACCAGATTTCTCCCCTCTCCATGTAAACTGGAAGGTCCTAATTGGTTATTGTTTCCATAAACATTCCCTACTAAATCATGAGACGGACATCTCCTGCCCCGCCCACACAAAACAGTTTCAGAGCCAAAAAAACTGACGAGGAGTTAACCAGGGTAGCCAAGTGTTAACTTCTACAGCAACAGCTGAAGTTCATTTTACATGAAGAAATGTAGACCCCTAAAAATAAAGACTTATTATTCAGTAACTCCTGGAAATCAGCACTACTCTGAAACCTACACATGACAGGTGTATTTATGAGGTTGAGAGTGAGTGTGGCCCCACATGGAGGTTTGTTGAAAGTCAAAAAATTATAGATATGGCGCTTAAGTTTATAACCCCGAAGCATGTGAGGACATAGAGGAGTGTGTAGAGGCTGAGGTGACTCCTGTTGTAAACAGTGCTAGTGTGTGGATGAATGGACAACTCACATTTGATGCCCAGGAGCAGTGCCAGGTTAGGCTCTTTGCCCTGAGCTCTCTGAGTGAGGATGCTACAGAGAGCCTTTAAATCCAGCAGACACAGGGACATCTCCTTCAGCAAAGGCCCCGCCTCCTGCACCGTGGGGCCCGGGGACGGCCGTAACACTCCATTATCATCCGCCTGTCTTTGGTTCTGTACACACAGCACAAATAATGTTAAGGACAATCTTTTCAGGCATGAACTCTCAGTCCAGTCCTGCACTATCAAAACCCAAAAAATCCATATTCATCCATTCATCCACCCAACATTCCATCCATAAATCATCGACCCATCTAAAAATCCATCCATCCATGAATTCAACCTGCCATCATTTCATCCACCCATTTATATATCAGTTTGATGACTTAAATAATTAAAGTTCTCTTTGAAGTTTAAATGGATCTTTATTTATTTTTTTAATTTATTTTTTATTTTTTAAAACGACTATCAAGTATTCTTCTGCTGAGGTTTATCAAAGATGTTACTTTGTGCTGGAGCCACACAAACGTCTTCAGAGTTACTCAAGCTGAGCATTACACCCGAGTTCAAAAGGATGCTGCCAAACATGTGATGTGTGTGTATGTGATGCGTGTACCACCATGATGAATTAAAGCACTAGCACTGCTCCTGCTGTGCCATCTCATGAAGTGGTGTGCATTCAGGACAGATTCAAATTAAAGTGTGGAACTTCAAGCTGATTTTTGGGAAAACGATCAGCCTCATTTAATGGTGGATGACAGATTTCAAAAGCAGTTCAGAGTGCTAAAGTGAGCTTGAGCGAAGACTTCAGTATAAGGGGCGATGATGACGAGATGCAACTTTGATCTCCTGCAGCTGCCCGGCAGAGGCACTGATGCTAAGTGGAGGTGAGCAAGCCTGCCGATAGCCCCCCATTATGTCAGATGATGAAAGACTGAACCCTTTAAAAATCATGATTCATTACGTTTCTTTGGTGCAAGCACCACAAAGATTACAGACTTTCCAAAATTACATAGAAAATATGAAGCTTTTTCATGTGTGAAATGTGCCATCAACAGAAAACATCCATGGTGGTTTTGGGGGCCATTTTCTAAATTTGGGTATCAGGATTGTGCTGTTCTGGTTCCCCAATCGGCAAAAAGGGTGGCACTCAGAAGGCTGGCTGTTTCAAAACTTCTAACAAAATAAAAATGAAAAATAACAAAAATTAATAAACAGACAAACAAATGAATAAATAAACGTGTGTGATCTGATGACAGGAGCCATCACTACCCATCAACAAAACACAGCATTCATGACAGATTTGAAGCGAGAGTCCCTAAGGTAGCAGATTAAAATACAAAGCCACAATAGTCTCTTTTTTTAAAATAGAGCTTCACTCTCTTCCTGACATCCAATTTGCGCTGACGGTGAACGGTGCTGCTCCAAGGTCATCAAGGTCAAATCTACCACCACTTCTGGGTTCCTATATATGTGCTAGACAGAGATGGGGAAACATCCCTGCTGACAATGGGCTCCGATGCTCTGTCAGCTGGGTAATGGATGGCCATAACACAAGGTTCATCTGTTGTCGTTTTGAGCTGTGTGTGGCTCAGCCGTGCGGAAGGGTCTACGTGTGTGAGCTCAGCTCGCTCTCACCTTGAGATGGCAATGTGAAAAATCACACCATGAATTATAATTGTGTGCTGGGTTATTCATGACCCTTTCTGCTATGAAAAGCACGGGGGATGAACAGAAGACGGCGGAGAGAAATGTAATGGCACTAAAATGAGCCTTCAATCAAGCCCTAACCTCCACAGCCAAGGACGGCCAGTAGGGAGAGCTGAGAGCGCTTTACAGCAGACCTGGATGATTAAACAGTAGCAAACATTATTTCTGGATAAACATATTTCAGATAAATGCTGTTCTGTAATCCAGTATTAGCCTTGAAGAGTTTGTTTGTACACTAGGTGTGCCTTTTCCTCACAAGACCAGAAGGGCGAAGAAGTCTAGCCATTCACTAATACCACAAACCACCAGGACAGAAAATGTTTTTCTTCAATCAGGAGTACTGCAGAGCAACCAGATTCACAATTCTGTCATGTCCAGAGTTAAAAAGCTTCAGATCTGGGCACTGAATATCTGGATGTAATTATCAATACTGGAAAATATATTGCGATGAGGTTATTGGCAGATCTGCTTGATATTTTTCGGCCCTGTTTCAAAATGCTCTCACACACGCCAAGAGATGACTGTACCTGGGGGACACTCTTAGAGAGGGTCTGAAGGTCCTCCTCTCTCTGTGCCAGCTGCTTGCGGAGTTCCTGTGTGATCCCCCTCTCCTTCTGCAGCCTCTTCTCCAGTGCCTGAAACAGAGAGAGTGTGAGGAAGGGAAAGAGAGAGAGAGAGAGAGAGAGAGAGAGAGGGGAATGACACAGCATTCATTTCACAGAGCACGCTTACTGCTTCCTTCACTTAGGCAGAGTCTGCTGGTTCTGATTACGCATATTCATCATGAGACCTGGTCATGCACCCAGCTTTCACAGAAACCCAGCTCCCAGCCCTACGTCAGGGCGCTATAGCAGTTCTTAGTCGTTACTAGCAATACTGCTATCGCAAAACCCTGTATAAGAATAAGCCCTATACATACAGGGTGCCCCTAAACTTGTCCTTAGCCACCTTTGTGAAAATGACTGGACACTCCTGCTCTAACCTGTCTGCATACTGAGGATCATAATCAATTATAAATTCCAAAACAGTTGGTGTATATGGAGATGAATGCTGAATTTAGTTATTACAGAATATACAACTTATATACAAGACTTAGTTACAACTAAATTATTTTTGGTGAAAGTAATGCAGGACTTTTAGTGATTCACCAATGCATTTTTACTATATAGCAAAGTGGCATCAGTTGCAATATGTGGCAATACAACTGCAACACTAGAACAGCAGACAACTGCAGTACAGCTCTCACACAGCAGTCTTACACTGGCGAAATAGAAAGGCCCATTTACTGTGTGGGTCAATCAAACTAAAAGCTCCAAAACCCACAAAACAAAGACAGCTTTCTTACCGTCAACTCCAGGGTGAGCTTGTCAATCTGCTGCTTCTGGCTGTCGATCAGCTGAAAACAGAAAGCATAGTAATTGAGCGATTACCCACCGCTAAAGCCCCGAAGGTGAGTGTGGACAGGTGGGCAGGTGTGTGGGTGTCAGAGGTGCACTTCATGTGGCTTTTGTCGTGAGAGTTTACTCAAGAAGAGTGAAAACAGACAGACAGAGAAGACCAAAACAGCACAACCGACAGTGTGCTTTATGTTTGCTCAGTCACAAAGGATGTTCTGTAGGGATTTAAGATCAGAGCTATCTGCACTAAAAGACATGTGGCAGGGGGGATGTGTACCGTGCTGCTTTGACTCTGCTGTTCTAGCAGACGAGTGTTCTCCCTCTCCAGCTGCTTAAGGTCCAGCATGGGCAACCGCACCCCGTCCTCCAGACATTTCTCAACCTTCTCTTGCAAACTAAAGGTGGATCAGACAGAGAGACAGACAGAGAGAGACCAATTAATTAAGACATCTGACTCAGATATGCACATTACACTGAAGTATTATAGAGCACATTTACCTTAAGAGGTTATTACTGACAGCATAGCACTAGTGTTTACAAAATAATTAAACGTGTGAACACATTAAAGGACAAATGACATTGTTTTTTTTAATGCGCAAAGGCAGTCAGATGGCATATGGGTAGAAAAATCAAGTATCCCAGTATAAAGGCAGATTCGTGATAGCTTTATATTTTTTCTGTCCTATGAAAACTCCTATTTGGTCAATTTGTATTTTTTGGCATCATTTGATCACATGACCTGCTGCTTACATTGGGTGGACATTTCATGATGAAGGGATCACCAGAAATAAACAAAACATGCTTAGAAAAACGTCTGGTTCCATTGACTTACATTCAAATTAAATCAGGTTTTTGCACTCTGCTGTAAAGTTGGAGATATTTGTTTTCCTTTGTACAGCGACGATATGATATATGTTAAGAGCACTCGTTTTTCTGAAATGCAAGTCAACCTGGAAAGGACTATACATAGCAGCAAAACATAAATGCACAAAAATTTACTGATTTACTGATACTTTTTAAAAATGACTGAAATACTGATTTCTCAGGTCGAGAAAAGCATAAATAGTAGAATGCCATCCAAGTTACCTCTATGATCAGACATTTTGCCCTTGTATGAGAACACAACTAAGTGACGGGCCTTTTAGATCTGAAGCTGTAACACAGATGCTGCTACTGTTCATAAAGCTCCTCTGTGTTATCAGTGTAGTAATTCACACAGCTGCATGCGACATGTTTTCCTCTTTGCCTGTTAAATATATCGATTTTAATTCGCTGCTCTGCCCTAAATCCAATTACACAGGACTAACTGTGCTCGCCTTGTAATTAAACACCCAGCTTATCAGCAATTTATGACTAAGGAAAGCTTACTGTGCCACAGTTTCTCACAGTAACAATAAATATTACCTTTGCACAGCAGCCACCAGTTCCTTCTCCCTTTTCGACTGGGTCTCGATGAGGGCATCTTTCTCTTCCAGTGCAGATCGGCTCTCCTCTAAGCTCTTTTCCAGCTGGGTCACTGTGTCTTGCAGCATCCGTGATTTACTTTGCACCTCCTCCAGCTGATACACACATAAGAAGAGCCATTAATTAAGATATGCACACACAGACACACACACGCCCGAGCAAACAAAGCTACAAGCTGATGGTAAATGTAAATGATAAATCCGTGGTGTTCTGACATGCAGATATTCTATAATTAGTGACTACTGTACATCGTATAGGCACTGAATAAACTTCACAAGCTGATTTGACTAAGTATTAAAAGCTTGTTGTGGCAGACACTGATAATTAAAAACATAAAATAAAAATAATAATTTAATCATTCTGTTTTCAAAGAAGGATTACTCCCACTCTGCAGGGCTCACACTGTAATCCCTATATGAACTGCTGTTAAAAACTGGATCAGCCATTTTACACACCACAGGGAATCAGACCTGACAATCGCTGCAAACATTAGTTGCCGTTTGCAGAAAGGAAAAATGATTTAACTCTGTATTAATTTCTAACCTTCCTTTAAAAAGGCAAGAACCTTGTTGTAGCCTTGAATTGGCAGAGGCAGCAACAAGAACAATTAGGTGTTTAAGAAAGCTTAGCTAGCTACCGTGCTCGCATCCATAACCGTAGCCATATTGCAAACATTATCTCTGATTTCTTACCATCCACTTATCAAGCATTTCTTCAAAAAGCAGCTGTGATTGCTTCTGCTGCATGTAAAGATGATAACTCCTGCGGGCAGCCCCTTTCATTTAAAAATCTTCAACGAGCCACTGAACAGTTAAGCTCAACATACTCAGTGGACCACTACCTGAAAACGTCCCTGACATTAGCTTTGATTAGGCTGTATATGTGTAAAGTGACATCACCATACAGAGCCAGAATGACTTCAGAGAGAGAGTACAAGGGATCCTCTACAGTGGAAAAGTGTTGGTCATGAAGAGCCATAAACTGCGATGACTTTAGCTTTTCAAATGGCTTATGTTTTATAGACACCACTGTTGTTGTTGCTCCAGTATACTTGCTAAAGCTAGCTACTTCATACTCTGCTTATACATCAGTAGAATAACAACTTCTCAAAGGACTGATTAGATTAGTGGCACTGGAACCCCTTACTTTATTCCATCTTTGCTGTACCTCAGCTAAACATTCAGTGCAATTCTGTTGTACTTTGTAAAATACATCCACACACCAGACACTCCCACTCTGCAGGGCGGGAGCTGGAGTGTATGTGCGCCAGTGTACATGAGCACCAATAAGGTGAACAATTAACGAGTGTAACATTGTCCAAAATTCCAATATTGGACAGACGACAATAACAAATAAAACTCCAATTTGTGGCAAATAATACATTGACCTCTTATATATATATATATATATATATATATATATATATATATATATATATATATATATATATATATATACACACTGTATATATCATATATCTCAGGCTAAAAGTCTGACCTGCCTCCAGGATGCCATGAGTAGGCAGATTTTACTTAACTGGTTTTTGCTGACATCTGCTGGCTGGATTTGAATCTCTACAACACAGCTCTGAATTTTTCTAGTTAAGATAATTAACTTAGCTTATTCACAACTGTCGCAACAGGGCACAGCATAAAGCTAATTGCTATGCAGGTAATGTTATGTTGTCACCAAACATTTGTTCTGAAAAGCTAATATTAAATTGAGCGAGTGAGCGAGCTTCTCCTTAATCATCAAAGCTAGCACAGTGTCACATTAGCTGCTATTTACTGATGCATTAGCACAGCCCCTGGGGAGCAGCAGCTCCTGTACTGGTTTAGTGCTGAAATGTGTTCATTATGTTCCAATCAACTGAACTTGTGTCAGAATGCATTTAGACGCCAATCAGAGGATTTAGGCTGAGGTTTATGAGAACACAACTAACGATGAGACCAAATACACCACCTACACAAAATGAGCCTGAGCTACAGACTGAAAGACCTGACTGAACACAGAGGTGTCCATTCCGCTGTATTAGAGTGATGCCTGATACTGGAGAAGTAGTGTGGGGGCAGATGTGTACCTGTTGGGCCTGGGTCTGCACTTCGTCCAGCGAGGGCAGGTCAGCCAGGTATTTCTCCAGAGTCTCGATGCGCTGCTGCTTCTCCTGATTCTGCTCCTGCTCTCGCTGACATTTCTTCTTCAGACTGCTGATGTAGCGGTCACGTGTCTTCATCTGAGTAAAACACATACAGTTGTAAAAGTTGTAAAAGAATAACCCCAACATTTCTCATGAATTTCTAGGAGTAAAAATTATACACATTGTGTAATGGGAACAAACTTCAACATGATATCAAAATGATATTGTTGGTGCATAATTTCTATTTATTTGATTTTAATAGACAGAAAATGATCAAATTTGACATAATTCCTGCATAGGCAGCATTTTATGTTGGATTTTCCCCCAAGGATAAATTCAACAAAGCAGTAACTGTGTGTGTTAAATTGTGTGGCAGTTTGTAGAGTTTTATGTAAAACTTTTGCATGTGTTTATATGATGCAGAATTGGGGCTTTGTATGCGGCTTATTTAAGAAAGCGACATACTTTACATACCCCAAGTTGTTGATTTGTCAAAATCAGGACACTGATGTCTTGGAAATGTACAAAACAAACAAACCCTGACCTCTTTAAGACCTCTAAATTTGGAAAACTACAGTGAATCTATGAAAATTTGGATACATCAAGAAAACAGTCATCAATAGCTTAATTTCCACAGACTACATGACACAGTAGGAGTTGACTGACTAACATGAAGTAATGCATTAGTTAACATGATGTAATGCATTAGTTAACATGATGTAATGCATTAACAGTGGTTAACTAATGTTAAGTAAACATGTAACAAGTGTTAATTGTTTACTTAACATCCAAACCTGTAGTTAACACCAGTTAACTAAATTAGTGGTGCAGTGATGTGGTCTCAGCACCAGCATTAATCTTGCTACAGTCTGGCAAATCTGACCAATCCACACTCCATGCACAACAAGGCAATATTTAGAGGGTTTCTTGGGCATTTTGTTCATTGACTTCCTTTTTATTTATTTATAAACTTTGTCCTCTTATAGTTAAATCGATGTGTAGTTAGCAGCTCAGCCTCATTTTACTTAACGTACAGAAGAATGACCCAAAGCGATTCCACACAGACATGTCTACTGACTTTAGACTGATAAAGAAAAAAATAGCACTGGTATCAGATTGGTACTCAGTATAGGCTGATACCTTGAATTCAGTTATCTGACTGCGTTCCTAAGCTAATCTTTAATCCTAATTATGAAAAATATATAAAGAAATAAATAGATAAATAAATCAAAGAACTGAAGCTTACCTTCTCCTCCAACTTCTTGATATCTTCGGTGTATTTCTGTGTGTTCTGTTTGAGAAACTCGTTGAGATGGATGACCTCCAGCTCAGTGGCGGCCAGTTTGCGGCCCAGTTCGCCATTTTCGCAGCACAGTGTGTTCCGCTCGGTCAGCGGAGGCTGCGGACTATGGCTGGACACAGGGCTGTCGAACGGACACTCCTGAGGAGCAACAACACCCAATTGTTAAGTAACAGCAGCTTTAACTTTGCACGTTGCTCTGCTATTACTATTTGTTTTATTAAACAGTAAGAAAATATACCTTGGATTTAAGCAGAAAGGAATCTTCACAGCGCCCCCTCTGGTTCTGGAGGACCTGCTGCGCCCTTAACTCATTTTCCCTGATTCTGGCATGGAGCTGCAGGATTTGCTGCTTTTGCCTATAAAAGGTCAGATACATGCTGAAAACCCTCTGCCAAAATATAACACTTCCCGCATTCGCTTAGAAATAGGCTTGGTTGCACTTCAGTGAACAGCCAAGCATAGTGGGAATATGATGGGAGAGTTTGTCTGACCCCCATAAATAATGACTACAAAGACAAATGAACCACCAGTGCAGTGGACATAAATGGCGTTCTCCAAAAGCACAGTGTGGAACACAGCGTAACAGGGCCACCTTTTAAGCAATACTGAGCTGAGCATACAGAACCCACTCTAATATTCCTTTTTAGTATGAGCCACCAGCTGCCAGCACTCATTCTGATGAGGTGGAAAGAAATGTTCTGGTACTGGGATGATAAAAAAGACGAAAAAAAGGAAAGAGTTGTCATATTTGTTATTACACCCTGATATATGCTTGTAGCACTTTGGCAGACATTTTCTGCCTCTCAGCGAAATATGAGAGAAGATGTCATTAAATGAGGGAGGATCGCATCTAGAATACTAAAGACACCATAAAACAGGTGCTCGCAGCGCCATCGTGTGGAACTCCATGAAATTTCAGTAAAAGTGGCGCGTAAAAATTAATGAATAAGTGAAAATTATAAAGTCATATAAAGATGGAAATTTGTGAGGTATGTTACAGTGCACAAGTCTTAAAAACTGTTGTTTCATATTTAATTTCATATATTCATATTTGTTTATAGTAAATGTGTGCTATGAAGATTAAAAATAAATAACATATATAATAAAATAAATTAAATACAGTAAAAAGCCTTTTTTTTTTTTAAGTTACTGATGTATTGGTGAGAAGAAAACAGATAGAAAGACAGTTTTGGTTCCTACGCTCCTACTAGACTCCACCCATAACACACATTAATTAAATTCCTTTAGCAGCATCTGGTTTAATTTAACAAAGGAGCAACTGAATAAAATAGGTATTGGAAGGCAGCTGTAAATACTGGACTTCCTCAAGGAGAGCCTCAGAAAAGTATTTTCTTGAATGAATAAATGCTTTCTGCTCTAATATACCGCTTTACATCACATCTCACTTTTAATAACTGCACCATACTGCACTTAACATTGAGCTGTACATTTTCATTTTAGATGCATTAGCAGCACCATGCAGGGAAAGTTAATCTAGACTGCTTTTCAGCATGAACTGCATTCACTTCTGATCTCAATTCACATTTAAACAGTTCATAAATGTTTACTGGCCAAATAAATAGCTTTACATATGATTCTGTCAGAAGCCTATTGCACTGTATGTAGAATACTCTATTGTACTGTATGTCACACAAACAAAAGCAGATCATAGAAGAAGTCTGTCCAGGTTCTGCATCATATGACCAGGTTGTCTCAGAAGAGATCAGGTTTTAGAGAAGTATCTGATTTACATTTTACATTTAATTTACATTTACATTTGTGGCATTTAGCTGACGCTCTTATCCAGAGCGACTTACAAGGTTAATCATATTACAAGTAGGCCAATGTAGTGTTAGGAGTCTTGCCCAAGGACTCTTATTGGTGTAGCACAGCATAGTCACCCAGACTGGGATTCGAACACCAGTCTCCCACACGTGGTGGTGGCTCTCAGGCGGGCAGTGGTGTTATCCGCTGAGCTACACCAACCACAGTTCTCACTTGTTACATCTGTAGTTGCTCAATCAGAGAATGGCTTTCATATCAATGCACAACATTTAGCAAACATGCTTTTTAGATTTATGTTTTAAAATCTAACATAGGACCTTAAATTATTAATTTCTTATTAAATTATTTCCCAGTAAATAATCACATACTTGCCTCAAACTCTGTTGCATATCTAGATAATCAGAGACAAACTTGCTTATGAATTTTCCGATAGTCTATAATGCTGCTATCTGTAAAATGGACAGATTTCAGACTTTAGCATAGCTGCTGCCTCAGGTACCAGCTATGTGATATACGTTTGTCCATTTGCATACATGGTTGGTGAAGGAAAGTTGTTCAAAATAGATACCTTCGCTGGACAATTTCATTAACGCTGAGCATGTATGTATATGTGTGTGTGCCCTTTGCTTGCCCAGTAGCAGGATTAACAGTGCCCCCCGTCTACTCTGTGGGACGGTCTGAACTGTGCTCGCTGTGCGTGTGCAAACATGCGCACATCAGCACAGCTGCCCAAGGTCACCATAGCAATCAGGAGGGCACGTTCCTGACCACATTCACCAACACGTCAACACCCTGTCATTTATACCCTCTCGCTCCAAACAGGCAACGTGAAAAGCAGCCGGGTCAATTCATTATCAGAGCTCTTTTAGGGTAATGAGATTCATGAGATTCAAAGACTGACTGTAAAGAAGACCAAACAGGCAGAAAGACGAAATCACCAGATATATTACATGGTACCTTCTGCGTATGTCCTTGTGTTGTTATTACTCGAGCTGGCATACAGTGCATTAAGTTAGTGGAAGGCCCTGATGAATTCGGTTGACTTTGCTTGTTTTGGAAGGTTAGTGAACCAGCCTTGTGACCGGATGGTCACCAGTTCGATCCCCTGAACTAAAAGAAGGTGACTGAAAATCCAGAGAACAAGGCACCTTACCCCTAACTGTTCCCTGGGTGCAGTTGATGGCGCAGTGTGCTCACTGACCCCTAGTGTGTGTGTGTTTCACTTCACAGATGAATTAATGCAAAGGATAAATGTCTCTCTGTACAAACACAAATGGCAAATGGTTCTAAATTTCTAAATCTCAAGAGCTACAACAGAGTACAAGAGAGTTAATTCTGTCTAGGGCTGCCCTATTGGACGAGCTGTCTAATCAGTTGTTGAGTTCTTGGTCAATTAAAACTCTGTTGGCCCTATCATTGCATGGTTGTGAGTTTGGTCCCTTGGGAATGCCATGGGTGAGGGTCTAGATAGGTAGGACAGTGCCACTCTCTTCCCATAAATAACGGATAATCAGTAATGTGTTTTGTAGTCAACAAATTGTTATAACTGAAGTTACCAATAATGTCAAGTAGTTGTTTCAGTTCTAAACATGAGGAAACACTTTGGTCAGGGACAGCCTTAATTCTGCGTAGGTTGTTTTTACTCACCTGTCAATCTCCAGCTCCCTCTGTCTCAGCAGCCCCTCCTTTATCTTCACCAGAGTGTTCACAGGGAGAGTCGTTCCACCCAGCATCTGCTCAACACACAAATCAATAAACAAGACAATAAATAAACTCTCCATTTAGTACACACAGCTAAACACCACCCTGTCAATGTTAGAACAAAACCTCGCATTTCCAAAATGGCAACTGCACGGATGCAAGACAACGTGTTCTTAACTTTATAATGGAAATCATTTGCAATTTATTTCAATAGCTAGTGTTAATATAAAGACGTGGAAATAAATAAAACAGATTTTAGGAGGTTTGGGCAAAGAGAGTAATGATATGAGTATATGAGGTTTGTGCGCAGTTTCTGTAAATCTTAACATTAAAAAAATGAATAGGTCTTCACTGAGACTTCATGGGAACAACAATGCAGAGATAGCTCACATATAGTTCCCATACAGTTGCCTCTGAAGTTGACATACACCTCCAGTTCACATTCCTTTGTGTGTGTTTGAGTGAGGGGTGACAGGAGGTCTGTATGTCACTGAGTGACTAATCTAACACAATCTCTCAAGCACAAGGTGCTAAATGGCAGTGCTGCAGAGGAGCTGTCAGACGAGACTTCACGTAGGTCACGTATGTCGTCACATCGCCCTGTATACACTGAAGCTCTGGTGTGAAATGAAAGCAGCTAATTAGTTTCAGGGTAAAGGCAAGATTCTGCTTTGAATTCAGTTGCTAATGCAGAATGACCGAGGTGGCAGGTTGGTAGTTTGTTAATAAAGAGACAAAAGAAATAGAAATAGCTAATAGAAAGGTGGCAGGTTGGTAGTTTGTTAGATTCCTTTGAGTCAACTTTTAATGAGGTCAATGGACATAGCAGTGTAACCCAAGACAACAGTTCAGTAGATCTCTTCTCTGTAAATCAGCTATTTAAAATGACCCATATCAATTTATGACCCCGATGTGGCTGTGCTATAAACACTCAAGGAAAAACAAGTGGTGCAAGTGGTATGGCCAGCATGCTTCCGAATGACAGTTATCACTTCTTTGGGCAGATCTTCTTTGGGCAGATCTTCTTTGGTTTATTTCATGTCATAGACTGTCAAGACTGTTCAAAGAGCCACTGAGTTGATGCAAATCTGTGTAAATTGATCTTAAAATCTTGCTTTTGACCATCATACAGACTCAATTCTAATTACCCCACATAGACTGAATTCTGATTACCCCACACAGACTGAATTCTGATTACCCCACACAGACTGAATTCTGATTACCCCACACAGACTGAATTGGATCAACATAAGATTTAAATTCTGATTACTCCACAGACTGAATTATGAATACCCCACACCAACTGAATTGAGATTCACATACAGACTGAATTCTGATTACTCCACGCAGACTCAATTCTGATTACCACACAGTGAATTTTGATCCACATATACTGAATTCTGATTACCTCAGACTCCAGATTTTACTATGCGATTTAAGACCTACTGCAATTTCTAAAAATGTAAAAAGGTATACTCAAAACTATAGTTGTGTCTTGAGTATCTTGATATCAGAATTGTTTCTGTCACTGATCTAAGCATACAATTTGTGTTCTACTAGTTGGTGGAGATTTGGTTGAGGAAGCATCCATTTTGTGTCAGCTACATTAACCTTGCGACTAACACTAAAGAAGCAAACTTAAGATGCTAAACATGTTTACTTTTAACTGTTTTAGTTGATCAACATGCACTGGAGTAATGGGAAGTTTGCTGAAGCCAGGTGAAATCAATGATGAACATGCTAGTGACAGATACATCGACTAGTCTGCAGGACAATGGGTTTAATGTGATATGGCAATATTAACACAGAGACTAAGAAATAAGAAATATGGTACAAGTACTGCATGCGCAAGACCAAGTCATCAAAGTCCTAAAAACCAGAAAGCAGGGATTTATAATTTTCTTGAAAGAAGCATCTAGGAAAAGGCCTAGGCCTTTATGAGCAAGGAGGGGGTCAAGGCTCGCTACTTTGCCAAAAATGCATCAGTAAAAAATCTAATATTTTGAATTATTTTAAAATAAATAAATAATAATAATTCATAATTATTAAATAATTAATCTTCTTTCTTTCTTTTTTTTAAAGCTTCCCTCAGTGAGTGATAAACGTTAGAATGAGCACAAGGTAACAAATACTAGGCTTTAGTGCCAATTTAAAAGCTAAATTTAATACAGGTCAAAAACAATGTACCAATTGCTGCTTTCTGTTTTATTAGCATTCACATACTGACCCAACTTCTTTGGAACTGGGGTTGTAAATCTGGCCTAAGCAAGCCGATCCAAACATATGAAAGTCAGAGAGAGATGCCAGCAAGAAAGGGTGTGCGGCACAGTGTTGTCGCCATGCAGTCTGCTGGGGCTTTGTGTTAACTGCAGGCCGAGGAGGGAGCCAGAGCATTGCTGTCATTCCCGAGCAGCTGAGCGCAGGCCTCTGAGCTCACAGTCTCTTCAGGCAGTTCTATCACTACGTGCCTTAGGTCCCCAGCTGCCCCTGCGACTGTATAGTGCAAATTCTAAGTACTTACTGCCTAATTTAACAATATGATCTGGGCGAGGGTGGCGTAACCGTAGCACCCTGCTCTTGAGGACCGGCTAATACCAGGCACTGACTGAAGTGGTTCATGCTAAGTGAAAGCTCAGTGTCTGACAGATCCCAGAGTCGTTTGTGTGACTTGTTTACTGCTTTCTGTAATTGCCATACTGTTGCTGATGTTAGAGGCAGTCTTTTCATGCATTATAAATGTCTGCTCTCTTAGCACTACTGCTAGCTATGAACATGGACCTCATCAAATTAATAATTTTACATGCTGACAGTCTGGAATTTAAAAAGATTTTAATTGACTGAAAAATTCCTGCTGCTTCCTGCGTCTGGTGCCTATGTTTTATTGCTTGCATGGACATCATAGAGTCATATTAGAATATCAGCAGTGCTTTCAGTCTAACGGTTCGAATACTGGATCAAGTTCTTAAAGAACAATATCAGCCTGAATCCAAAAAGCACTAATGCCACCAATTCCCATTCTGCAGAATCACTCCTGATTCTGTACCTACAAACCCATACTCTGCCATAGAATCATCATGCTGACCATCACTAGTCTGGGAGCACACCTCAGCTCACCCCTTCTGTGCTTTTGCTTGTTTGTCTCCCTCCATGCTGCCAACAACCAGAACCAGCGACAGCTGCTGGAGACCTGAGGCTCATCCAGTAAAAATACAACATGCCAGACCTTTCATTTGGATGAGTCATGACTTGATTCACCAAGCTTCCTGATTCACACTGCTGATACAGGCGTGTACAGTAACTCAGTAAGTGTAGTGTGTTAGTGTACTGTAAGTAGTGTGTTGGTGTACAGTAACTCAGTAAGTGTAATGTGTTAGTGTACTGTAACTCAGTAAGTGTAGTGTGTTAGTGTACTGTAAGTAGTGTGTGGGTGTACAGTAACTCAGTAAGTGTAATGCGTTAGTGTACTGTAAGGAGTGTGTTGGTGTACAGTAACTCAGTAAGTGTAATGTGTTAGTGTACTGTAAGTAGTGTGTGGGTGTACAGTAACTCAGTAAGTGTAATGCGTTAGTGTACTGTAAGGAGTGTGTTGGTGTACAGTAACTCAGTAAGTGTAATGCGTTAGTGTACTGTAAGTAGTGTGTTGGTGTACAGTAACTCAGTAAGTGTAATGCGTTAGTGTGCTGTAAGTAGTGTGTCGGTGTACAGTAACTCAGTAAGTGTAATGTGTTAGTGTACTGTAAGTAGTGTGTTGGTGTACAGTAACTCAGTAAGTGTAATGTGTTAGTGTACTGTAAGTATTGTGTTGGTGTACAGTAACTCAGTAAGTGTAATGCGTTAGTGTACTGTAAGTAGTGTGTTGGTGTGCAGTAACTCAGTAAGTGTAATGTGTTAGTGTACTGTAAGTAGTGTGTGGGTGTACAGTAACTCAGTAAGTGTAATGTGTTAGTGTACTGTAAGTAGTGTGTTGGTGTACAGTAACTCAGTAAGTGTAATGTGTTAGTGTACTGTAAGTATTGTGTTGGTGTACAGTAACTCAGTAAGTGTAATGTGTTAGTGTACTGTAAGTAGTGTGTGGGTGTACAGTAACTCAGTAAGTGTAATGTGTTAGTGTACTGTAAGTGGTGTGTTGGTGTACAGTAACTCAGTAAGTGTAATGTGTTAGTATATTGTAAGGAGTGTGTTGGTGTACAGTAACTCAGTAAGTGTAATGTGTTAGTGTTCTGTAAGTAGTGTGTTGGTGTACAGTAACTCAGTAAGTGTAATGTGTTAGTATATTGTAAGGAGTGTGTTGGTGTACAGTAACTCAGTAAGTGTAATGTGTTAGTGTTCTGTAAGTAGTGTGTTGGTGTATCTGTCCTTCCTTTTGACTTGCGTGAGAATAAAACATAACATGTCCAAATGAAGAAGTGTGAAGCGAGTCCACCAATAAGTGGATACTGGTTTCTTTGTTTTGAGCTTGTTCTGACCTATTGAACAGAGCCCGGTTCTAGCTAATGGAAAATGTTCTCCTTTAGGGTTTTGTGTGACATCAGTGTCAGACTAATTAATGCGCTTCTATTAAAGACTGGTGGACTGAGAGACACTAGAGTCTCTTCACCTACAGTGAGCTGATGAAGAGTCCAGTTCCAGAAATGATAATAGGACATTAGAGCCATATTAAATCATGCCCCTGTTACTCTCCATACTTAAGTACATCTGAAGGTAAATACTTTAGTACTTTTACTCCAGTGGAGGTTTACCTTGGGTTTTTACTTTAAATTAACTAAAGGGTATGTGTACTTCGTCCACCACTGAATAAAAGTGCACTAGCATCAACTAGCTGGCTCACAATTTCGCTGATTTAATGTGTGCACATATACTGAAAGCAAAATCTAGCTTCAGGCAGTCTTCTGCTCTTTAATCCTGGGTTATCAACATTAAGGAGAAGTTAAGAAGGTTGGAGTGGCTTCTTAGGTCTTTTTTCTAAATGGCGAACATGTGCACTCTGCTACAGTACTGAGAATTGGAGGTAGATTTAAACTGACAGATTAGATCAGCTCTGGAAGACACAATAACGTTACACTGCTAAGACGTCAGGACTCCTAAGCACCCTGGGTTTCAGATGGCATGAGAAGTATATTAAGCCAAAGAGCTTCCACTTTGCTGCACTCCACCTAAATGACAGCAAGTGCAATGTGAGGTTGTGGGGTGTAAGCAGAGCTAAATGGAGCTGCGCGCTGCTCTGAGTAAACTGAGGATAGGTTTATCCATTCTCTGGTGCATGAGCTCATGCCTTTAGGCAATAGCACAGTGCAGCTCTACTGCCAGACCTGACAACTAATCTCCTGCCAATTCCCTGAACTTTATCGCCCCTGCCGCCACTGTTTCCCAAGGCCTCCGCACTTGGCTCTGACCTCTGTTATGTGGAAATCTGGGTGGAGAAGATGACTCTGCATCAGTTCTTACCCGAGTCCCATAACCTGGCGTCCCATAGGTGGGTCAAGCTAAAATCGAAAATCAGGTCTGGCCAATTAAATACCAACAGTAACTATCAAAAAAAAGTATGTGTTCAGGTTATACAATAATTAAGACGATTCATTCCTTAATCTGGAATTAGGAGTACTGAGGAGGATGGGTTCCCCTGTCAAGCCTGGTTCCACTCGAGGTTTCTTCCTTACTCCGAAGGAGTTTTTCCTCACCAGTGTCGCCTCTGATTTGCTCACTGGAGCGCTTGGACCCGGATTTCCTTTTCTGCGTCTCTCTGTGTTTTTCTTTTTCTTTACATAAACTGCTTTTTTGTGAAGCTGCTTTGAAACAACATTAGTTGATTGACTGTTTAAACAGCTGCTACCTTAGGACACTAGCTTGTGATGTATGCCTTTACATTTACATTTCTGGCATTTAGCTGACGCTCTTATCCAGAGCGAATTACGAGGTTAATGATTACAGGGAGGCCAGTGTAGTGTTAGGAGTCTTGCCCAAGGACTCTTATTGGTGTAGCTCAGCATAGTCACCCAGACTGGGATTCGAACCCCAGTCTTCCACATGTAGAGGTGTTACCCACTGAGCTACGCCAACCACTCACCCACTGAGCTACGCCTTTCACTCTCCAGAGGGAGGAAAAAGCCCCGCGCCCCCCACCAATAACACTATTCAGACTCAGAAATGTATAACTGGGTGATGATGCCTTTTTTAATCAGGTTTAAATAACAACTGCTGACTAGCCTAAACACCTCAGCATGTCTCTCCAATCCAATTCAACACACTGAGAATTTTGGTTGTATTAAAAACAACATGTCTTGCTCACAGCCATTGCACTGCAAATTCAGCCTGACTTTAACAAACATGAGCGCATGCACACACACACACACACACACACACACACACACACACACACACACACACACACACACACACACACACACACACACACACACAAGGCCTGGAATAACCCGAGGGCACCTAGCATGGTGGAGGTACATGGTGACAGGTGTGGGACAGGGAGCCTCAACGCGCTGAGCTGAACAGAGTGGCGAGACTGCTTCTAATGAGCAGTTTTTCCAATGCTAGCCAAAGGGCAAGACCAAGACTGATGTATGCATGTGCACACTAAAAGCACCTGCCAATACCTGCAGTAAACAGTTCACAAAGGAAGGAAAGTGTGAGCGAGGCCAGCTTTAACAGCCATTCTTTCACAGTACCTCCATTTTAATGAGCATAAGCAATAGGCTCCATTACTGAGGCGTAGTTAAATGGTGCCGTTAGTTCCCCTGCTCTTTCCATTGTGGCTATAATAGTGTGGGTAATTAACACTTGGGTTGCAAAGCATGATAATGAACGATAAGAGCTCAAACATAAGGGGGGCAGCGCAGACAGGGCTTGGCAGTGGTGACTGGCCACTAGCCTGGGCATGGAAACAGGTCTGAAAGGGGAGATCAAAGGCTTAGAATGTCCAGCTCAGATGACGTACACACAGACTTCCATCTTCCCATTCAATACAGCTCTCTTACGCAGCCGTCGGCGTATCCGCTGCGGCCGCTAACCCGGGCATCCGGTGCATGCGTGGGTCTCTGTTCTCGATTCAGTACTGGGGGTACTGGCTCAACAAGGGGGCATGTAAGCTGGGGGCCCAAACCATGCCAAGAACAGTACTGTCCTGGCCAAGGGGAAAAACAGCAAGCGCATGCCACGGCAGTGTCCTGATCGCCCTTCCTCTCCGCACCGGCCCGTTTAAAAATGCACTCTTGGAACTTGCTCCACTCGAGCCTGCCAAGCTCCTTATAAGGAAGAGGGAACTCTGAGCTGTTTTTATCTCCAGAGCCTCTGAAAAACGCCACAAAACTGCTGAAAGGTTCACGGCAGCACCCCTGGGGAAGGTCCATGCTCCCTGAGAGGATTCACAGAAGGTCAAGACTAGGAAAAGGTTGTTGGAGAAGGTCAATGAAGCAGGTCGTCCAGAACAGACACACACTTGTCTGGCAACAACATCAAGAGAATACCTACATTAATCCTGCAAAGGGAGAATGGACAACGAGAAACTGCTGGGCGTAGTTATGGAACAAAGGGAGTGCACAACAATCGAGCATCAGAAACACAACTTAACAAAACGCTGGAGTGAGATGAGTTAATTACGATGACCTTTGGCTCGGTGGCTAATTACGAAGCTTCATTAACAGGAAAAGGCTGAGCATGTACAGACCTCATTGTACCATGGGCTGCAGTGGTTATGCATAAGGCATGTTATCAGAATCTCACTCTAGCAACAAAACAGACTAAGTAGGTGAATTTATTCAAATGAGAACGAAGGATCATACCCCTTCTCTGCCTCTGTTTCCTTGTCATCCCCTCCCATTCTCCACCCCTCGCCTTTTTTTTTTTTCGCTCATAAACTCTCGGACATACTCCACAAAGCTCCCAGATCCCAGCCTCGACCCGCTGGACCAGGATCTGAACCAGAACAAGGACCTTAACATAATCCATAGGTTGGACTTCGCTGTGTCCGTCCATCCACAGATTCAGGTAAGCAAGCAGCCCCTAATAACCGCTCCTCCACAAATCTGCCAAACTTGCCTCTATGTATTTCTATGGACTTTTACGGGCACTGATGACGCCCCTTTGAAAATTAAACAGAGCTGGACTATTGTCTATCCTTGGTTGTGTCTTTGTGGCTTCAAGTCGCTTCGTCAGGCAAGTTTATCCAAAACTCATCTTAGAAATCGAATGAACACCAAACCAGAGGAGCAACTCGTGTTTGACCTTGACCTTTAAAAACAGAAATAGGCACGTTCATTACATTCGAATGAAAGTCTGCCGCATCTGTAGCAGTAACTTGGCTGCGTATTGACCATATTACATAACGGCTCTTGTATATAGATGTTTGGATATGTAGCTGTAACTGTGAGTTTCAACAGGGCAGAGAGACACATTCCTCTTCACTCACTCACACAAACAAAACCCAGGGAGACCAAGCTAATAGCACTGCTGACCTACAGGGCACTCTGTGTTTGCCTTCAAGAGACCTGGAGATTTTTCACTTGTATTAGCACAAATGAGCTGGCACCAGACACCCACGTTCTGACAGGCAAACACAAAAGACTGCATATGAGAGAAACGTTAACGTCAAACTGCACAAGACAGCAGCAGACAGGAACTTACTATTTTCCAGTAACTCAGAAAGCACGATATATATCATATACTATACTAAATATAAAAAACTATACTATAAACTATACTAACTATAATTATATATATATTTGCTAGTTAGAAAGTGTGGTATAAATCTCTGACCTTACAGTGATTCATGAAACGGCATCATGAAATTTAATTGATCATGATTTGATGGGAGCACTGTGGCATGATAATATAATAGTAATATATTATATAAACACAAATCGGAGAGGCAGTAACGAAACGGACCATAATACGACACACTACGCTGCTTCAGGACCACAAAAATACACAGACATGCCTTGCTTAAAGTCACTACACTTGATCATTACTAATACAAACATTCCAAAACTGATGCAACTTTTGATCGATTCCTAACAATCCACACACGCAAAGCGACCTTAGTATTGCTGAATGGCACTACTAGAACAACGAAAAGGTTTTTGAGAAGTTACTTAGTTGGCATGCGAACATGAGGCCCATACCCTACTGGTCAACGAGCCATTCTAACCTCTGACGGGACCCTGAGGTCCTCTGAGGGTCCCGAAGCCATGGTGCACATCCCCCCACCCCCACCACAGCTCCCAGCGCATTGCTCTGCCATGCCATCATGGAAAGTTGAGTGTGCAGGTCAGGCCAACTGCACGCCTCCCTGCCTCAAGAGGACTTTGTTTGCGCGGGAATGATGCCAGCACGGGGGAAAATCACATATAAACACACATGCTTGGGAAATCTCCCGCCAGCTTTCCGAGGATTTCCTTCTTCGGTTCGAACCCCACTTTTTTCTTTTTTTCATTGGTCTTTTTTTGGCTCCTGGTCGGTCTCTTGATGAAGCGCCGCTGGCTTTAGCTAAACGATGCTCTAAAAAGCTTTCGAAATAAATGTGGTTGTATCAGCAGCATACCTGGACGTGTGCTTTGCGCGACCATGTATGGGTAAGGTTTCCTCCCCCCGAGTGCAGAGTGTATCAGCCCTGTTCACAGCTTCAGAGGAAGCTTATCATTCCCTGTCACTCTCATGCCTGCGCTGGGCGGTGGAATGTTTATGGGCCGTATTGACAAACACCTCCTGGGCTAAAACGGTGTGTCAAGCCAGTTGCCTGGAGGAGGCAGTGCCAGATCACAGTGCAGTGTCATTCACTGGGCCAATCTGTCCTGCTCCTGCAGGGTGATGCTGAAGAGGTCATCACCACCACAAACACCAGCAGGCATTCCACCCAACACCAGTGCAAACACAGCACTCGATACCATCTCTGCAAGAGCTTTAAATATCTTACCAAACTTAACCATGCTGCTCTCTAGGAGTCTAAAACTCCCAACTAGTAACAGAAACACTTCAAACTAAAATAAACAAACATCAAATAAACAAACATCACTCACTGCCGCCCTCTAAAGGAGTTATTAACACAAACAGAATTATGGATGGCACTAAAACAAAAATTAAATCAAATCATGTTGACATTTGTTTTTGTTTTTTTATTTTTCCATCATACGTGTCCTAAAGAATTGTAACTAAGCTAAATCGGAGGTCTAGAGACTTACACTCCTAGACATTACCTAAGCCACACCCACCATTTGCTGTTTAAATAAAAGGGTCTCTCCAAATGCTTATAAGAGAGGTCAAGGTCCCTGCAATGAACTAAACACTTAACATACGCCAGCAAACTTGAAAATCGCATGTCGTTTCCGCCCAGAGACGATGTACAGCTGTAGCTAGTCTCCAGCAGCCAGAGTTTGGAAAAAGTCCCAAAAGAGGGTGACGGGTTCTCGATGGAGAAAAATCCCTCAGTGCTCAGTAAGTGTAGCCCACAGTTTCAATTAGAAAAGCCCCTCTGTGGTGACCGACAAAGGTCAGTCCTAAGAATAACCTTTAGTGTGTACTGTGGGCATGACAGATAATGTCATGCGGGGGTTTTTGAGGATACTGGGTTTGCTCCTCCACTCGAAGCGGTGCGAAGGATTCTGGGAACATTCCCTACAGGGCTCGACTGTGCTGTGAAGCACGCTGAAGAACAGCAGTCTGAGAGAGGAAGATAAGCTTCTCTCCATCCAGACAGTGAGGAGAGAGCTTCTAGCTTTTAGAACACTAAAGGTTTATAATTAATCTGTTCTGCAAAACGCATAATAAGTACATCTAATCTTCCCATAAGCACCGCTTTAGTCTTTCCAGCAGCTTGAGATGCCCCATCATAAAGCTTGGGATTGAATCCCCACTGTAAAGTGGGACTGAACAAAACTGGGGTGAAACGTTAAATCGTGGTATTTCTGTTTTTTACGATACAGGAAAACAAAGAGGAGTAAACACTTATCCTGAAAAAGTATTCCCAATGGAGATATATTGTTCCCTAATTTTTTAGGCCATGGTACATAAAAAATAAGTCCAATGTTCTGGCTAAGTCACAGAACATAAGATGAAATATATTGTAAATGTGATCTTTTTTTTTTTATTTCAATGTAATCGGCTTTGCAAAGCATATTTCCAGTTTATCAAGCATGAACTCGAGCATTTGCGATGTAATTAAGGACTGGCCTGCATCATTTTTGACCAAAATAGTTGTTTGTTGCATTATAAAAATGCCTTAATTCATCCGACAAACATGGCAAAGTAAAGCAATATGAAAAATATACATATTTTCATATGTACTATGCATCGCAACATTTAGTTATCAGACTTTCGATGAACATTTAATATATTGTACTTCACTGAATTAAATAATACTAATTATGCACTAAATCCAATCTGAATCAGGGTTTCATGGTCATGTAATCATATGCAGTTGGTCTAATGCAGCTGATGAAATCAAATACAGAAATGCAGTTTGATTACAAAAGCATATTGTGAAGCAATGTGGCATAATGTATCACAACAATCTGAACCACAGACAGCCAAACAACATCAGTGATTGGCTAGAGACTTGTACACACGCATGTATCCTGACAGCACAATATTCATTACAGAGCAGTACATCGTGCAGCCCCGTGCTAAAGGCATTCACTGTTTAAACTAAACAGCCAGGACTTACTGCACCCTTGCAGTATACAAATGCCACGACTCTTGACGTATGACTCACCATGCCTAAATCAGGATCTGATTTATTAATATCATTAGATACACAAACACCCACAAAAATAAAACACACTGCAGCCTCTAGAACAGTCCACCGAGCATTTCTATTCCTTTAGAAGGGAGTTTCTGGAACCCGTCAAACAGGGCGGCTACGAGGCGACAGAGTCATGGAAGAAAACTCTTATCAGTCTGATTAATCTGTGAACTATCCGTATTTACCCTAGCGCTTCCAATCAAAACTAAAAATGAAAATTCAGGGCGTGCAAGAGCGCATCGCATGGGAACGAGGGATACTTAATGCAGGTCCCCAAAGGACCCCCCAAAATAGGCAGGCAACAAACTCTACTGACGAGGTTAAAAGGTCCATTCTGAAAGTAAACTTTTCAACAAGGCAAAATGCTATTTCTGAGCCAAACTATGAACTGCTGGCTTCCTGTTTTATGCATTCACATGAAACTGATCTGGCTGTAGGGGTGCAGACATGCAGGCAGTAGGGAAGGTAAAACTGTACATGGTTTTTAAGGAACAGGGTAGGTACTTTCTTTTGCTTTCAATAAGAGGGACACATTTGTGTGCTGGATGCTTCATGTTTTATGCTGTATGTGGTGGTCTGTTATGTGGAACACTCCAGATGCCCAGAGTCAAACAGTTAAGTTTAAGCAGCCAAGTAGCTTGTGTTATAAGCTTTTGTCTGTCTGGACCAATCAGATCAAAAGGAAGGTGATCCTTCAGTGCTGGCTGCAGTTTACACTGTCTAAAAGTTCAGCTGCATACATTTCAGAACGATAGTCTACGTTACAATTGATTATAACAACAACCTCAAAATATTACTTACCCAAAATTAAATTCTCAGACTTAAATGTACAACTGTAAAAACCCCTGGTATATATATATTTTAAATAATTGCTCCAGTTATATTAGTATAATTCTGAATTAAAATAGAAATACAAAATTCGAGATTTTGTTATGAACTTATTTGAAGCCATACTGCTGCTTTACGATGGTTTTGTTCCTTTAAAAGGAAAGTATCTTTACTTCAGAGCCCAGGATGCAAACTGTCTTGAATTTAAATCACATGTAGCTTTTGTAATTAGCAATGAAGCAAGACTCCAGAAGTCACATGACACTCAGGGGGACCAACGGGAATCAAATACTGCCAATAACAAGCTAATATGTGAATTTAGATAATAATTAAGTTTTTTTCATTTGCTTAACTAACTGTTTTCTGAGCATTCCTACAACTAGTTACGTTAAAAGGGGTCATAGAAAATAAGTATAGTGAACCAACAACACAACCAACAATTTAGAAGCAAATGAAAAATGAGAACCTCAAACTACGCTACTGAGATTTTAGCTCCTACAGAATCACAGTGTAAGGTCAGAAGTCATTGACACCTCTGCCTGACTGATCCCGTATTGTGTGCATGCCTACTCATTCAGCTTCTCTGCTGGTCCCTCCCTCAGTTCTGTGGAGTCCACCGGCCCCTGGACCACCTCTGTCACAACGACAACCACGAGCACCTCCACTGCATCCTCCATCCACTCCCTGCATCCCTCCACACTACTTTCTGAGGCGCTGCCCTCTACTCCACACCCTTCTTTCCATCTCTCCCTCTGTGCACTTCACCCCCATCGCCACCAGAGTGCGCTGCTGCGCTGCTCTCTGCCCTCCGCTATGGAGAAGGTGCAGCACATCACTCGTGCGGCCATCCGGAGGGCGTCCACCATGGAGGTGCCCCAGCAGGCCAAGCAGAACATGCAGGAGCTCTTCGTCAACTTCTGCCTCATCCTCATCTGCCTGCTGCTCATCTACATCATCGTCTTGTTAATGTGAGCTGGAGGAAGAGGAGGAGGAGGGGGTGGCCTGCTGGTCAATGGGGGCCATGGACTCGATTTGGGGGCGTGGTCTGAAGTGGTGTTGGGGCGTGTCATAAAAGAGTTTTTTAAAGGGATTTTAGAGTATGTCACTGCATGTATTTCCCACCAACCAAACCTGTAAATAATCCACCCATATAGTAATGTTAGCAGACTGACATTCAGCCATAACCCTCAGAGTCACAGGTATCACCAACGGCAACAAAAGAGAACTAGGGATGATGTCGGGAGCATATCAGCATGAGCAGGTAGCCGCTTTAAACCATCTATGTATCTGTACTGGCATTGGACAGATGTTCACATTTGACCGATATTTCGAACTGATATTTGACAATGTATTTATGGTTCTCCTTAAGAGTGGAGTGTTGAGTGACACGGAGCTATTGCACTAAAAAAACCTTAACTGTATTTATTTTACTGCACTTGTAACCCCCTAAAGCCAAAAGGAAACACGTGTTACTTTTCTCTGTAATGTTTTTTAGATCCAACTTGCACATTTTATATACTTTTTTGTATCAGCATCAGCAAATAAGTACATAAAAATATGGAATGTCAGCATCAGTACACAGTCCCCATATCTGTGTAGCCCTAAACAGTGTTATCATTTATATGAATTACATTTATTTACATTTACAGCCTTTAGCTGAATCTCTTATCCAGAGTGACTTACAATCATATTATAGGTAGGCCAATGTAGTGTCACGAGTCTTGCCCAAAGACTCTTATTAAAGACTCTTATTCGTGTAGCACAGCATAATCACCCAGACCGGGATTAGAACCGCAGTCTCCCACATGTGGTGGTGGCTCCCAGGCAGATAGTGGTGTTATCTGCTTAGCTACACCAACCATCATATTTTTCACTTTAAAACAAGCTCTGAAACTGAAAGTCTGCACCACTGAGTCCATATGTGAAAATGGAGATTCTTTATTGCAATAAAGGAAAGTTACTGTTGTGTAGGTGAGCGATACGGCAAAAATACAATATATCTCTATATCCGCCACGTCACAATACTTATTTATATAGCAACCTCACTGGAGAGAAGAATCAGTAGTCTTCATTCAAGTGTAACTATAAAAACCACAAACACTAAGAATTCAATATTTTACATTCTGTGTTGCACTAAATCCAGTGTAGCTGGATTCATTTTGCTTTCTTTGAAAAGCAATTTGATAATGAAACGTGGTGTCAGGGTTCAATTTAACACAATAGCAATATATGTATTGTCATATAGCCCAGTCCTAGTTTTGTGTCTGATTTTGCATAAATGAGAAAAATGCCTTTATACATATGCATTTTTTTGATATAGGAGCCAAAGGGAAAAAGTGAGACTTAAGCTGTAAGTAAATCTAATAATCATGTATTTAAATTTGCAGATACATAAATGAATAGTTTAGCCAAACCCTTGTAACAACACAAGAATACTAAGGGGTAACTCAGACAAGCGGAGTGATAGGACAGAGCTGAGGACAGGCCACAGAGTGAGAGGCAGAATGTTGACCGGACTGCAGGGGATGAGGAAGCTGTCATCACTATGGGCAGCTGCTGAAAGGCTCTGGTCACTCGTCCTCCACTCCTACATCACCCTCACCTACCCCCTGAACACTGCATGCTACCTTTGACAAATGGACTTAAAGGCACTGAGCACTGCGCTGGCCATCCCTAACCAAAACACTGTGACACGCTGAAATATACTAAGACTACAATAAACGGCAAGTGATTTGACTGTGTTGTGTAGATATGTTTCTGTTCAATCAACAAGCCATCCCACACATTGCTAAGTAGGCTAATAATTAGCCAACCCACACAATGCTAAATAGGCTAATAATTAGCCAACCCACACAATGCTAAATAGGCTAATAATTAGCCATCCATACAATGCTAATTAAGCTAAGAAATGTAATAATCAAAACTAACTTCTATTGAAACAGTTTGAGAGCACCTCACCTAACATCTAGGCACATTGGATGCCCAAAGTTAGTAGTTATGTAGTAGATTAGCATTTCTCAGTAATCTCACCTAAATGTGCTGTCTATAGAAATAGGTAGATGGCATAGTTAAAGACTGTAGAAACCTACTGTCCATATCATGGGCTATTTCATAGACTGCAAGTTTGAGGTAAGTCTCTGTTGACTGAGGCATAATATTTTGCAAAGTTGTAACTTGTTGGCTATAAACAGGGCTGCACTGACACCTATGACATGTAAGTGCCAACACACAAACTAACATGTACTATGGGAAAAGGCAACGCAGAACACCAATCCCATGAAGCCATTTCTGTTGTGCATGCATGATATCAAGTGTCACATACATGCACAGTAGATGGAATTAAACTACAAACTAAGCAACTAAGGTATACTAAGGTGTACCCGCTTTTCACCAGCCTTAATTTAATCAGTATGCCACACAAACAAGCCAGATTACATCAGAAGATAGAATTTCTATTCTTGTAAATCACTGTTCTCAGAACAAAACAGTGTATCTTCAAAATAACCTTAACAAAAGGAAAATACAAACTTTACTTCTGATGTGAGTCAATGGAACCAGACATTTTTGTCAAGTAATTTTGGGTCTTTTCTTTTAATCTGATCACCATGAAATAAACATATAATATAAAGAGCAATAGCCATTTTCTATAGCAAATACAGAAAACCGAGAAAACCGCAGATGTAAGATTGTGTTCTGACAGCAGCAAAACACTTATTATATAGTACAGAGATTAGTTAGTCTAAGAAAAGTTAGTATGTCTAATATCAGTATCATTCTCAGAAGGGAAATAGTGTTATTGGTGCATCCCCAGCTGTAAAGTGGGCCAGTCACAACGCCGTACAACTTTTACATAATCACTTGACGGCAATTATTTCAGCTCATCACAATCATTAGCTCTCTCATCTGTATATCTAAACAATTTGAATTTGGACTAGGTATGTTTCCACCTCTCTGGCGCTTTTGCGTCAATAAAAACAAGCATAAGCCACATGTACCAACAAGTTGTAACTCCTGACCGGTACCAAGCCGCCATTGAGTTTGCCGGTAAGTGATGTTTGTTTATTTGAGTTTAAACTGTGTCCATCATCAGTAGGGAGCTGGTAAGTATCAAGATAGCTAATCGGCCCCTTTGGCCACTTAAGGCAAGTACTGCATCACAGCTGTAAGGAAATCAATCATCAGCCAGAACAGCATGATTGTGGCATCAGCTTTAGCCTCGAAGCTCAAGGGCAAAACTAGAGAAAACCTCTGGTACCAAAACTGGCTGATTTGATTTTTCAATTTTCTGATTCTGAAGTTGTTCCTTTATAGCTACATAAAGAAAGGCTGTTTATTACTTATACTCTTATGTGTCCTTTATCAATCATGTTTAGCTCCTTCCACGTCATGTGAAGGATCAACAGCATGGTGTAAGCTGACCCTCCTCTGCACACTGACCACCACCCTAGCCTCTGACACCCAGGCCAGCCAAGCTCAAGCACTCCACCGAGGGACTGGAAACCTCCAGCGCAGCCTCGCTCTCCCACCATGGATCTAGCCAACAACCGTGGACTCAACCTGCTTCTCAACTTCCTGCTCATCATAGTGGTGCTGCTGCTGATGCTCATTCTGGTCAAAATGATGTGACCTGACGTGCCCAGCAAGTGTCTAAGACTTAATATGGCTTGAGGCTCATATAGAGAGTCATGGGGCCCGTTGCTCCACCTCTCTCCCTCTCTGTGGTTTAAGTGTCTGTCCCACTTTTTTTAGACTGAAATGCATCACCACAGGACAGCAACCCTCGCCAAAAGGCTGTGGAGGGTCTCTATTCTGACTAAAATTGGCCTTACCATCCCAAGCACATGCAAACCTAAGCAATCTATCATCTGTCTGTATAAACACCATCAACAACTAGTTGGCTTACTGTTGTTAGAACATTTAAAGATCCTAAGAAAGACTGGCTGAAGACTGCAAGTGAAGCTGCCCTACTCTGCTCCACCTAGTGGATAATCCTTCACCCTGCATTGAGCAGTATGATCCAACACATCTAAAACAAGGGGCAGAATAAGTCTCTAAAATGTGGACCCTTGTTTAATAGCCAGATTTGCTTTTCCCCCTCCAGAGGAAGCTTAAAGCTATAATATAGACACGCATCTGATGCCAGTTAAGAGAATTAGGGCTTCAAAAGTAGGTGACCTCTTTCAAAAAACTATACCGGTAGAGTCCACAAAAATGAGCATGCAGTGAACTGCATAGAGCTGAAGAGTACCCATGTTGTCAAGATCAGACCAAGCAAACATGGCTATTCCATTTCTAGTATAACACCACCACCTGAAGGCATGAAGGAGTCACTAACAACCTGGAACACTTTCATTCTATAAATCCTTCACCAACCTCTTTTGTCTAAACGTGTTTGATTTGTATATATCTATCTGTATAATGTGCCTGTAACCACAAAACACAGCACAGTCACAATATTCAGCATTTTCCATTGACATGCAAGTGATCTGAAGTTAACAGACACATGGGGGGGATACAACGGTGTGACAGTGAGGTTTCACATGATGCTGTTGATAACTGAGTGAACCTAAACAGCACTTTTGCAGAGATTGCACTGTATAGATCTACTGTATTAAAAATAAACCACCTCCACTCTTGCGTACCCTTACTGAGTGTTCTTTCATGTTTCTTCAGAGGAGGCTGAATAACCACGTCCGAGTCCTGCACTGAGTGAAAGCAGAGACAGAGCCTCTAGACAAGCTAACGGCAATCTCCATAAATCACAGGATGAAAAATTTAGTGCTAGTGCCTTTCTACCACCTGGAGGCACAGAAAACATGGATGTACTGTGCTGAACTACTCAATACCCTAAACGTTTGTATCCTATAGGACCTGGTTAAAGTTCTTCAATTCTAAAGGCAATAAAAGGTCTGTTTCAGAGGCACATTCAGGGATAGCAGTGGGGTGGAAGAGGCATGGTTTCATTAGTTCACCACTGGAGCTTCAGGGCAGAGGAGAATGAGTTCAGTCCTGATGTTTTACTACATACTGTACCAAGTCTTTATCTGCTTATCTGGCCTGCAAACAATCGAGTCGTTCAGGGGAAGAAATATACATTAGCCAATCCTGTTTTAGGGTGGTCTGTATGTAGCATCCCCAGGAACAAACATACACTATAACTATATCGTAATTATCTTCTGCAAGAACAAAAACGGCATCTCAGGACTGATCCTGTCTTGTTGCAATTTGTCCACCAGAGGGCGGCATGACCATACTTTCAGTGTTTTACCTTACCCTCCCCAAAAAAACGCACTTCCTATAGCGAGAGAAGAAAATGCATCTGCTTGCACCCTCTTTGAACTAAATCGATATCTGTGAAGTATTTCTAGATTTTTAGTAGGCTCAGTGATTCATAATCCCACCGTTAAGAACCCCATACACTGCACATTTTCATGCCTGATCTAATTACCAGGTCCATTGAACAGAGTGTCCTTGAACTAGCCTACATTTGCTTAGCGAGTAACACTATTGTCCTGCACACCAAAGACTGCAGGCTCTGCGTGCAGGTAAAGTAATGCTATATCACTGCATGGGCAAGACCCCCAATGCTAATTTTAATATAACACTGACCATCTGCGAAATACATATATGCAATGTTACCCTCGTACCTGTGAGAGCTCAGCCTCCTGCCTCATTCTGTCACGCTGCTGTTGCTCCTGCCAGGCACTAAGGCCGCAGCCCTCGGGCCCAGGCCGGTACTCCATCTGCTCGCTCAGCCACATCTGAGTGCGAACTGCCGGCTGGATGGGAGAGCCACCCACCGACTGGTGGCCCAACGAGGGTCCTCTCGGACTGGGCAGCAACAGGGAGCCCGTAGAGGTGGGCTTACTCTCTGGTAAGGCACTGTAGCTCAGGTCCAGCGTGCTGGGCTTGAGTGGAGAAGAACAGGTAGAGTCTGTCCTGGCGAAGGTAGTGCCGCTGCCCAATTCATACCTAAGAGGTAGAAGGGTAGGGACAAATATGTGAATACAGGTGTGACAATGGGTCACAGTATGGATTAAACCATTATTATTATTATTATTATCATTATCTTTTATTATTATTGTTGATTAGATCCACCCCTAGTCATACCTGTAACGTGGCAGCTCCGGGTTGGTGGAGGACAGCTTGTGCAGGCCATGGGTCAAAAGAGAGTCTGTGTTCAGTGGGTCCTGCTGTCTGTAGCCGTAGAGTAGGCCCCGGTCAAGGGAGCCGTGGGGGTCAGATCGGTACGAGGATTTGCTGGACGGGCTACTTTTATCCTGGCCACT
Organism: Prochilodus magdalenae; assembly: GCA_024036415.1. Classification (NCBI taxonomy): domain Eukaryota; kingdom Metazoa; phylum Chordata; class Actinopteri; order Characiformes; family Prochilodontidae; genus Prochilodus; species Prochilodus magdalenae. The sequence goes on from JAMWET010002329.1 coordinate 144,867, forward strand.
CAGCCGCGTGAGGGAGGACCACCGGCGGACAGGCCGGGGGTCCTTCATATCCAGTGGGCTGTCGAGGGGTGAGGGCAGCTGGCAACTGCTCCAGGGGCTGCCCGGGGCTGAGGGGGCACTCAGCCTGGAGGCAGAAGGGGAGGGCATGACATGGGCCGTGGGGATGGGGCCCTGCGAGCGGAGCGGCTGGAAGGACAGTGTGCCACTCGAGCTAGAGTGATCTGAAAAGAGAGAGAGGGGTAAAAAAAGAGAGATATTAGTGGTTTGACAGTGAAACATTACTCAAAGAGGAACAAAACAAGTTTCAGTTCTCAGTTCACTGCAGCTGCAACGTCAAAAAAGATAACAGTGAAGCAGTCATTATAGTGATGTAGATTCAGTATTTTTGTTCATGTTCCTGAGACTGGTGGATGCGGAAGATAAGATAAGCATTTTATTATCCCACATGGGGAAATTTGCATCGTTACAGAATATACATTAAACAGATACAGAGCAAGAGGTAGACTGCAGAAGGGCATCTGCAGAGGCAAAGCAGAGTTGTAAGGCAAAGCAATACACTTTTTTTCATATCTACAACATATTGTAAATATCAACATATCATAGCTGTCCAAAGAAAAATGGAAACTTTCCAGGGGAGGGTAAAAACCTAATTTAATTTAATTGGAAGTCAATGGAGTCAGACATTTTTCCAAGGGATTTTGGACCATTTTTGTTTTTCCATTCATCATGAAATTATCACACAGTGTAAACAGCAGCTGCGGTGTTCAAATGAAGCATAAAGGTGAAAACCTACACGTTTTTCTTTGGACCACAATGATATGAAATGATATGAGGTTCACTAGTGGTTTTTTGGACAGTAAATAAAATGGCTATATTTGTGTGGTAGACACCCCTGGTTCTCATCACCACCACCAAACAGAGAAATATAGTGTACAAGTTCCTTTACAAAAAACATTCCCACATTAAAACATTCAGAATTCCTTTTTTCATCTCAATGACTGAATTATGTTTAATTCCTCTCTACTATGAGACTTGATAAGTCTAATATGAGAGTTTATAGGTCTAGCATGAGAGTTTTTAGGCTATAACTGATACATGTTGTAACAGCTCAATCACCGGCATCTGTTTTTTTTCCTCCCTGTGCTCTTCATAAGATAATCCTTTAATAATTAGTCCCACAGTGGGGAAATTTACAGTGTTACAGCAGCAAAGGGATAGCAAGGTACTCAGTACAAAAAAATAAGACAGGTGAACAGAACAACAATATAAACAGTTAATAATAAGTCAAAACCTCCGGAGGATCTTATTTACAGATAAATGCAGAATATTTACAGAAAATTGCACATTTATTGATTATTGCACATGGGTATGGATAGATATTGCACACTGTTAGTATTATATTATCCTAACATTAAAACAAAAAGAAGCAAAAAAAGTGGAAACATGGAAAAAAAGGTTGTAAAATATCCTTTTTAGGCTTCTAACAACAGTTTAGTGGTTCTTCATTTATGAGAAATATATATCTAATAAAATCCATCACTTTTTGTATCAGATGGGTGGTGAATATACATTTGATTGAGTAATTCTGGACGCCACTGCAAGATCATTAAAGGACAAAGCTGATGATAATTTTTTACGGTTGAGTAAGAGCGCCACCCACAGAGTGCTTGTGGACATTGCTCAGCTGCTGTGACTTATGAATAAGGCATGACATGTGCGCAATATGCCATGTTTGGCAAATCGCCACTCCCAAGGGCATTCTATATGAACCTGTGGTTACTGTGACCCAGCATGGAAGAGACTGAATCTATATGCCAAGTGAAAAGATTAATTATCAACAGCAGCAAGTGAAAGTAAGTATTACTCCAAGTTAATGTGACGCAAACCAACAGAGCTGTACGGGAATGGTGATCATAAACTGACATTAAACTGAATGGGCCTACAGTAGCTAAACTGTAAATAAAAAGTACAATATATGTGCACCGTATATCAGCCTACATGGCTCAACTGATGGACCCGTTGCTCAATAAACCAGGACTAGCTTGTTTTATGCGCTCTATAAAAAAGTGAACCCTAATTCACATTCATACAGAAATAAAGCAATTAAGACATCAAAGCTCTTCGCATCTCATTAATAGTTGAGAGAATTGCAGCGCCGCAGCACAAGGGCCCACTATCCATAAATAAAAGAATGAAATAGTGAGAAGGAGAAAAAGTGAGAGTGCTCCAAGTCCTCAAACTTCCACAATCCACCAGGGTGTTCCCAGAGCAGGATTTCTTTTCCATTTTCTCCCAGCCCTTCAGGAGTCCCAAACAAAGCTGGACCACAGCTCAGGAAACATTCTCCCTGAACTCATCTGACCTGCGCCGTCTCCTCAAAGCAGAGTCCTCCCATCACAGGCTGCTCTGATCAGAGCTTGTCTCTGAATGGACGATTCAAAGCTTATCTGACTTTGATGCAGGAAAGCACTAATACTCATAGAGGGTCTCTGAAGGGCATGCAGTGCAGTGACGGATGACAAATTGGCCGGAAGCTGGATGGAGTTACAAGAACGTGGATGAATAGTAGAGGAGGCAAAACACTATTAAAGAAATTAATGTTTACCTACAAACTTGGTATCTGATGTTTCTATGATGGGTGCAGTCACACTGACAGGCTGCTATACACCACAGGAACCACAGGGGGCGATCTTGTTTTTTGTTTTTTGTTTTGTTAAAAGCTGTTACTAGGCAATATGGTAAAGTGAATAGAACCACTAAAAATCCATAGCAAGCATCTGACAAATGGTTATTCAATACAATAAACACAAAATCAAACAGAGTTAAAATTAATAAAAGCTACTGAACTATAAACAGGACAAAAGCTATAGACCTTTCTAATAATAGGAGATCTGTAATCTTGGCAGTGCAACAGAAAGGGCCAGTACAAGAAGGAATAAAATACCAGACGCCGTGCACAGGACCAAAGCCTAATTATCAAAACAAACGCTTCATGACCAATAAAGACATTGTCAAAGGGTCATAAAAGGCTGCTACGCCAATCGACCTCCAAATGAGCAGTCTGGGGGGTGAAAGGCTGAGTGAGAGAAGAGCTGACAGCACATGTCAGAGATCACCAAGGCACAAAGTACCACTCCTGTCAATGCTCCTCTCATCACATTACAGCCATTCACACTAGCCTTTTTAAACCAGCAGTCATTCTGCATGTCCAAGCAGAACATGAAATAATGGGTTTTAAGATCAAACTAAATTTAGAAAAACAAACAACAACTTCAGAAGAACAATTTTAATACAGCTGTAGTGAACACCAAACTAAACAAATCTATAACTAAAGGCCCTGTAGAGTCACATTTCAGACACATGCAGCTACTTCACTCTAAGCAGGTTAGTACTGCAATTCCCCCAACACTGGTCATTCATTAATATCAGCCCCCTACACATACTGCATAGCTCCTCTCTGTCAATCACTTCAAATAAGTTAAAAGAACAAGATCTTTTTTATAACTTTGTCCTTAAAAAAAAAATCTGAAAAACATTTAAGTACTGCCAATGTAAAACCGCATGGACCACCGTATTTCCATTTATATTTGTCCTGGTGTAAAGTTTCACACTGGTTAGCTTTCTTCGCTCTGAGGGGAAGAGTTTGCCACTATGTTAGTGTTACCTATACAGAGTAAGGTTTCCCACAGAGGACAAATTTAGTCTCATCGTAAACCATTGTAAATCACTGAATCTGGTAGGAACGATGTGGAAGTGAGATTTCTCATTTGGCTCGCACAATCCATAAACAAGCAAGATGGACAATGTTGTGGGACGCCCATCTTTCTACAGGGCAAAAAAAGTTTTTTCTTTTAAAGTCAAACAAATGTAAGTAAAGTGCTTCCAGTTATTTACAGTTAGCTTAGAAGTCCTCAGGTGGCCCGATAACAGGGGTACCTGCACAATATACTAGTTTCAAAAAGTACTAAAAACCATGTAGTTGATCTCAACAAAAGGGTATTGTGAAGCATCAGTAATTATCATAATCAACTACACTGCCAACTAATCACTGTCACTTTTTCAACTCCTCTGCTTTCAACTCTGTAGCAGGCACTACAGAACCCTGTATACTTAAGACTACCAGACAGAAACAGTTTCCTTCCTCATGCCATTACTTCATGAATAGCTGACCAGCAATACCATCTGCCTCTGATTTTAAATCTGTAAATTTACCACTAAGCTCATCATTTTACCCTAGAGAACCTAAGTTTCAAGTACTTGAATATTCCAGTTGTTTTCTTGGTGTCTCTTATGAACATGGCCTTCTTGATGTCTGCAAGTTCATAACCTTGGCCTTAAACGATCCTGATCACTTATTACCATCCAGCTAAATTCCAAGATCTTCAAACTCTCTTCAGCGGTGTTTAATTTCCAGTGGCCAACCTCAAAGTGTAATCCACCTTACCGCCTGCCTTCGGTAGCCAAAACACAGAGGCATTCTGCTCAACTGCAGCCTGGACAATGCGGCTCCTTGTTGCCATTCAAGGGGCAAGTGTGGAGCAGCTGGAGGACTGAGAGTGCACATTCCAGAGGAGAATCCACGCTCAGATACATACTGAGCACACCCTGCCACGCATTCACTAAAGCCTCAAAACCACAGACTCTGGAGAGCGGTGTAAAGATGCCATACTTAAACGTAAGGGCGTCCGTCTGTCTAAACAAGTGCAGACGTACTCATATAGTGCAGTATAGGCTATGACAATATATACTAATAATCAAGTATCTGTAAAAGGCAATTAACATAAGTTCAGTCTGTTACAAGGAAAATAGTAGGACTCTTCATATTGTCGCTGTTCAAAGACAAATATGTATCTCAATTTTTTGTCGATATTGACTTCTATGCATCATTTGAACACAGCAGCTGTTTACATTGTGTGAAAATGTCATGATGAATGGACCAAAAAAAGGCCCAAATGGCATGGATAAAAGTCTGGTTCCATTGAATTACATTAAAATGATATTAGGGTTTAGCTCTCTCCAGTAAAGTTGCATATACCCTCTTATTAGACCTATATAGTAGAGAGGATTTTAACACAATTGAGTCATTCTTAGAAATGTTTTAATGTTCATTATAAAGAAATATGTAAACTCTTTACATCTTACAGTGGGGTGATGAGAGCTAGAGTTGTCTACCAAACAAATATAGCCATTTTATTTACTATCCAAAACCACAAGTGAGCACCACAATCATCGCTCTCCAAAGAAACATGTATTTCCATTCTTGTGTATTTTTACTTTTATGTATCATTTGAACACAGCAGCTGCTGTTTACACTAAGTGAAGATTTCATAATGAATGCTGCAGCAGAAATAGTCCAAAATGGCTTGGATAAAAGTCTGGTTTCACGGACTTACATAAAAGTCTGTAAAGTCGCCATTTTGCTGTTTTTCCTAGGACAGCAACAATATACCAACAGTGTAAACTGCTGCTAAAAGGCTAAAAGAATCTACAGCATAAAAGACATCGCCCTGCAGAGGTGTACATTTCAAATCATGTTTAAGAAGTAGCCTAATACCCTGGTAATAGTGTGTTAAGCTGTTTCTATTATTTGCTCTTGTAGTTTCTGTACCCACTGTATATACATTCTTGTTAGTTTTGTGACTACAGACATATGTACTATAACTGAGTTATGTTGAATGGAACCACCTGAGATGCTCAAAATCAGGATAAACTCCAGTTGAACACCAGGACATCCATCAGCTGGCCAAAATAAAATACTCCTACCTACAGCCGATCACACTGAACACAACCAACATTCATCTCCATGTCAAAGTGAGACACAAAAACAAAGAAAGTCTGTTAACAGAGGTAAATGAAATAACACCCCTCTAACCTGACACAGACTGAATAGAGAAACAGTTAATGCTTTTAGGAGTGGCCCGTTTCACGTAAAAACATACCAGAGCAACCTGATAAAACAAACAGAGGAAAACTTTAAAGCCCATCTGGGACTTCTGCCACTTTGTGTACTGTGATAACAGCGGCAGCGTAACAGCTACAACACACATCCACTATAATGTACTACAGTCAAGCTGAACATAAACTCCATATTTCTTGTTATTATACTGATCCACTGTATTAATCAGTCTGGGCAAGGTTACCCAGACTAATCTGAGATCTACAGTAAACTATGCCAATGCTCAAACAAGTTTAATAAAACAACTCCCTGCACTTCGTATGACAAAAGGATTTCAGTACAGAACGTTTATAGTCCTGGCTCCATATTAGGCATGTTCTCTCAAACTCCCTGCATTTGGCCTGTAAAGGGGCTAAATGTCCATTCCAAAGAGGCTGGATTAGACTGCTCAGAATAGCCTCATCTGGTTACGATTAGGGCTGCGGTGGAGGAGCAAGACAGCCAAAACCAGGCCTGTTGAAGCCTGGGGCAGCTAGCGCTCCGCTAACATACTCCGGCTAACACACTTCCACTGCAAACACGGCAGAGAAACAGACTGCTAAACAGGTCCTTACGACCCAGCACTGAAAAACTGCAGTCACAAGAAGCTCTGTGATTAGTGTGAAGCCATAAGAGAGATATATATCTCACCCCAGAAATCAAACTCCACTAAATACATAAAATGGGACCAGTGGGACTCTTTATAATACACATGGATCTTCTCCCTATCTCTTTCTGCTCATTTCTGTTGCCATTACATACAGGAATAACACTGGTCCTATAAACACTGGTCCCAAGTTTTCAGTCGGTACTGCTCCGTTTCATCCATATCTGCATGCTTTCAAAGAACGTGCACAAATATAACTAAATGAACGCAGAGTACAGACAGGTAGACTTCATGTGTATTTAATGTGGAGCAGTAATGAGCCTTAAGTAGTTAGAACAGCCCTCCTTCTCCCAGTCAGCGTAATGAGCTGATAATAAGACTGGCAGTTAGTGTTCTCCTCCAAGCATGTAAAGATCCAAGATGCAATAGTGCTTCATGCTAGACACATGCTAACCTTAAATCTACCGAGTAACACTGTGTGATAGGAGAAAACCTACTGGATGAGGCAAGTGGAATTGGCCATGACAAATTAAAAATACAAACAAAACCAACAAAGAAAAAAAACAAACAAACAAATAAACAATAATTAAATTTATTTGATGTAACAAACTGAAAAAAAAAAGATCACTGTACAATGATCGTCAAAAACAATAGCTGCACAAATAGTGGCATCCAGGAGGAATCAACTGTCTGGTTGTGACGTAATACAAAAAAAGCATCATACAAAGTAAACAGATAAACACACAAAGGAAAGCAGGCTTTTAATTAAAAGCTCAATTAAAGGGAGGTTTTACCAAACACTAAAAGTATGTACTGACTTTGACTGCCTAATTAACGACAGAACCGAGTTTCACAGTTTAGAATGATAATAACAGGTGGAGTCTCTTCATATTTTCTGTATTTCATATAGTTTACTGAATATAATTCTCACAGTTTGGGATCTAACCTTTCGGAATTTATACAGAGATGCAATAATACCTTTAACTTGAAACTCACATCACCACAGCTTGATCTGACTGTGTGTAAGTGTTGGCCTTTATAAAGTTAATAAGTATGATGGTTGATGTGAGACAAAAAGGCTGATAGATGAACATTAGATAACTGTAAGGCTGCAGACAGGCTCACGCCAACTCTCTTAGCACCTCGACTGATATTGGATGCTCTGTACAGCATGATTTGTGTCGCTGGCCTTGATTCTCTTAGCTGCTTTATAATGCACACAGGGCTGTGTGCATGTGTGTGCGTGTCTGGAGGAGGAGGAGAGGAGGATGCTGGAATGTGGGTCACGGAGAAGCCCACAAATTCCTGCTTTTTTCCTGGCTGATAGAGAGCTAATCATAAATCCTAACCGTCTCACGAATGCTCCCTTACCCTTTTTGGACTTCTCTCATCATTATAAACCACATGTTCACCTGTGTTCACCTCATGTCTCCCTTTCACATCTGTATTCTTTATCTCTTGTTTACTACGGCTGCAACAGTGATTTCAGAATAAGTGATTTCTGCTTCTCACTTCTTCATTAATAAGAACTGTAGGCACTTCTCCAAACACACAACAGGCCATCAACCGGGAGCCCCAAAATAGGGTCCTAAAAGAGGCTCCCAAGAGAACACCATAATAGGGGTTGTCAATAAGACAACAATATACTACATGCATATAACAATATAATATAGTCTTTTGGCATCTGGTAAGTTTCAGTCCCGCATTGCCAGACGCTCTAGCGACAGTCTGATACCTTCCACTGCTTAACATGACCAAGTGTAACATGACCGCCTACCACTGCAGGAAAACCAAACTCAACTGACAAAATTACCGTCAGATCTCAGTCCTACTATTTGGCAATTTTGAAAACGGAGTCACGACATAAACAGTCCCTCAATAAACATCATAAAACTGTACTGTAATTTCAGTTTTAGAACAGAAGTAAAAATAAACGTCTAAAACTGCTTTAGTAAAATCATTCTGTGTTCCCGCTAAAACACAAAAGTCATTTTGTGGCCCTCTATGGATATCGTGCTTTCCATCACGAAATACGAACACACTGGCATTTAGACCTCAACAAAGCATATCTAGAGGAACAAATTTTATGTAGCCTAGCATAACATCTCAACAATAAAAGCCACATAGGACAGAAAAACATTTCTTGTACATTTTTTTTGCACTTGTTCATATTTTGAAACAGACAGTATGCAGCAAACGTGCCACATTTAACAATATTATGGCTTTTGCCTGGCTAATTTTAGATCATCAAAATACAGGAACATTTGAAGATGGTCTAAAACGTACGGTCCATAACACTTAACAAATAACACAACATAATAAAGCTATATTTTTAATATGTTGAACACATGGGAAGAAGAAACACTGCCTCTGCAGCACGAACAGTTAAAAACATAGTCCTCTGTTCTACTCCAGGAAACCCACCACTCCACAGACATTCAGGCTCTTCAACATAAAAGTCCTTGCACGAGTTAATCTGAGACATCAGGACATAAAAGGTTAAACTGAACTACTTGGGTATATTGTATATTGTATGGATGCATTAAATATCACAAAAATAACATTGCCATATAATCCACCCCTAATAGAGGACTGCAAAAACAGCAGGCTACATACCACAGTACACTGTGAACTTCAGTCTCTTATTGTTTTAAGAAGTCATTTATAGACCATTAAAGTACAATCTGCTAAACTTACAGCAAAAACTACCAGACCACACCAGGTACAAAATTGGGCCTTCATGTCTCAGGCCTAAACTGTTAATTGAGGCTTCCCTGTGTTGTTACCATATTGCATGTGATGCTGTGCCTAATAAATTCCCCAATGATCCAAAACAAAACAAACAGTGATGGCCAGGGAGCGTCGTCGTGTGTTGGTTTATCACAGTTATTAACTAGGGACCAACTATTCTAATGCTGAGTCAGGGTTTAGCGAAGAGTCAGGCTCCAGCACTCCACACACACATGCTCTGCACACTGCACCAGCTCACGTGTCACAGCAACACAGGGAGCTGACCGTCATTCTGGACATCCACTGCGCCAACCTCTCAGGGCACACCACCCAGCAACCAGAGCTCTGTCCAGCAACATTAATGTTCTGGGCCTAAATTAGTCTCTGTGTACAATGTCAACTCAGAGTGTCTCAACGTCCACAGTCTGAGCGTTCAGCTGGAGCTTAGATCCACATCCAGAGAGCAGGTGTGTTTATTTTAGTGTGGGGGAAGAGTGGAAAAAGGGGGTGAACATGAACCGGGTTATATAACAGTATCCAAGAGCAGCAAGACCCAAAACAACATGAGAGCCAGCACGTCAGAAAGGAGAGAGAGAACACGGAGAGAGATGCAAGCTCTGAATCATCACCTTCACATAACAAATCGGCCCTGAATCCCTTCATATAATCCCAGTCTCACACTTGGCTATTTGCAATGCCGTGTTTTAATTCGATGGGTAACACAGTCTTGCATATAGTTACCCACTTAGGCTGCATTAAAACCGGTTCTTTGAGATGAACAGACTGAAGAATATATCACACTGCAGGGCTCCTGTATCCTATCCAGCAAGTCACAATTATGTACCATGTGTACTATAGGGCAGCAGCACGATCAGACTCAATCAGTACTACCCAATGACCTGCTTCATGTTCTTAGCCCTCCACTCACTGTTTATCAAACCTACCAGCCATTTTTCCACCTTGCATCACGGGATACAGATCAAACAGATCATACGGGATCAAAGACAGTGCTGGAGTATTTTGGCCGGTACACCATCCAGGTATCTTTGGCAATAGTTTGTGTTGGTCACATGACACATTCGACTTAGGGACAGCTGGCATTCAAGCAGAACGTAGTAGGACATTTCAGAAACAGCCTAATGTTCAGAGGAGCTGCCCTGAACCATAACAACAGAAGCTTAAAAAATCATCATGCTCCCTATGCACTGGTTTCATATGTGACCTAATCAATGTGTAGTGATGAACTGATTCATATGAGGGCATCATTTCTAAATTTAGAAAATGTAATTAACACAAAATGAGTCACACAAAATGTGTTTAACATATTTTAATAAATTTGACATTTTTTGTTAATACAAAACAGACAGATGTATACTTTTGCCCTAAATAAATTCAGTGTAGGAAGTGAGTGAGTCTTACTTTGACAGCAGAGCAGATGATTCTGTTTAAACTAATCCAAACAAATGTTGTAATCTAATAATACTCAAATATAAATTGTTAGTACATTAATCTTTATCTGTTGGTCTTTGCTACAGCCATTCAGAGGTTAGGTGTGGACAGTCTAAACGTGTTTATTACAGCAGAGCGTCAAACAGGAAGAGATCAGTCTAATGAGATATCTCCCCGCTGGAGAAATCAATACGGGATACAGGCTGATGAGGCCATGTCTGAGGTCACACTTGCTCTCTGCACTGGCGGATGTTGTGCCAGGTCCTATTGAGTAATCGGTCTCATGATCATGAGTGTTAAGGCTCTGAATATGGGGGGTGGGGTTGTGAGCAAATCAAAGCCAATGTTTGACGACGCACATTCTGGGGACACTAGCTCTGTGAAAAGGGAACGTGTGACGTGTGACCTGCTAGCGCCTCCGGTAGTCTTGCCACTTTAGCACATATTTAGCAACAGCTCTTGAATTTCACAGCACTGCCCTCTGCACAGCCTGGCGCCAAGAAGACGGACTTGGAGAACCAATACAGAAACGAGGGGCTCTAAAAATTCCATTCTCAGGTTGGAAAAGGGGGTGGGACTATAAATGGGGTTCAATTAAGCAGAGATCAGAAATAAAAGAGAAGCAAACTGGGGAGTCCTTAAAGTAGTGACACCCTAGATAAGATAGAGCAGGAGACAGTTTAGAAGCATGTTATAGGTTTAAAGTCATCGCTGACACCAGCAGGACAGTCTGGAGGACTGCAACAGGGGACTGTACTGTTGCTAGGCTCACTGTAAGTGAACTTAAGGACCTTTAGTTCATCTGATGCTTATTGTAATACAGTGTCCACTTGTAGACTCTGTAGGAAACGGACCCTCTGATCCTCTTTAAGCCCCAGATCATACAGAGAGCGGTGTCAATAATATGGCCACAGGAAGCTTTTTCCATAAATAAGGTGGTGGTAACAGAGCTGGCCATGGTGCTATTTAAGGAGGGGCTGTGACATTCACACCTGAGGCTCATGGCCTGTGGTATGCAGTGTATGAATGATGTAATGGTAGCTTACGGTGAGGACATTGTGTAGTTGTTTACCACCAGTCGTCCTCTGTTCTGACCAGAAAGGGGTTTACATAAGCCGACTGATTTAAAAGAAAACTTGACTCTGAAGACTTCTATTCCTTAAATCAGTGTACAAATCAACAAAACATGACAAATAGGCAGAATTCCTCTACACTTAAGCTGCCAGTGTCACACCATGACATCACACGGTAGCACAAAACTCAGTCCTACAGACATTAAGAAAATCTGAAAGGTTTTTCTCAAGTATTTAGCTCACTGTTTCTCACTTAGTGGATAAGGGTGAGAAAGAGAGAGAAAGAAAGAGAGAGAGAGAGACAGAGAGAGAGAGAAAGATCATCATGTGATGCGACAACGCAAACAGCAGCCTACTAGTAACAGTATATATAACAAAACAAGGTATCTTGGTATTGCTTTTTCTATGTATTGGACATGTACACCAATACAGTGACCTATACATCATAACAGTTAGGGCTCCCTTTCAGGAATGTTCAAAACAACTTCATGCCCACCTCATTATTACTGTTAAGTTCACTGGATCCTATAGGCCTGTCATGTCATACAATTAATATGGCCCAACTGTGAAGCATTCATGAAGTGCAAACAAGCCCTAGCAGAGGTTTATGAGCAAGCAGTGGACACAGTTCCACTTTCGCTTAGCCAGGGTGTCTCCAGCATTCTCCAGAAAAGTCCCAGTGACATGCCGGCACAGGCAGCAGTGAGTAACCTCTTCCATACTGTTGCATCACTGGCAGCTAGGAGCAGAAGGAATTTGAAAAGGACCTGACGTAACAGAGGCAGGGCCACTCACGGGCCTGCGAAACCAGAGCAGAGCCAGGGCCATTAGTAAGACTGCTGAAACCAGAGCGCAAAGAGATGGACACGAGTGAAGGTGCCCTCTGCTGAAGGAACTCCACAGAAAAAAGACATGGGGCCAGAGAAGACTATTCAACAGTTTTAGTGCAACAAGCAAAGCTGATCCTGGAGGAGCATCTCAGAGGGAACTCAATGCAGAACGTGGTGAAGTCAGACCTGGTGAACCTGAAAGTACTTTTGGTCATATATGCCAGAATCAAGAGTTATGCAAGTTTTCATTTAGAGCTGACTGACTGATAAACTATGATCACTGCATGCAGGTCAGTGGAGGGTACTGAACAGTACTGTGCAGAAACCTTGGGCCAGGGTTGGCCAAAGTAGGACCATGGGTCAAAGTCAGTCACCCTTTGATCTAGGACCTTTGATTTGGCCTGTCAGAATAACATCTTCATCCAAAACAAAGAACAGCCATTTTTTGTACAATGTCTATAGAGGACAAACATTTTCTGATTGATCTGAATCACTCACAACTGTGAAGTTTAAATTCAAACTCTATGGCTCTATAAGGGCCTCTATGAAAAGTATATAATGGCATAAATAGGTTCATATAATAATCAATTTTAGTCACGGGTGGAGGTTAAGGAACTAGCCTTGTGATTGGAGGGTCGCCCATTTGATTCCCTGAAGCAACAGGACTTGACTGAAGTGCCCTTGAACAAGGCACCTAACCCTCAACTGTTCCCTGGGCACTGTGGATAAGGCTGCCCACTGCTTTGGGCAAGTGTGCTCACTGTGCCCTAGTATGTGTGTATGCTGGCACTGCATGGATGTGTTAGGCCCAAATACTGTCAAATTACTCCGTATGCAAACACAAATGCTCAATGTTAATTAAATTGCTGACAAGCATTCACTGGTTCTTCACCAAGTCTATAGGGCTTGCTGTAGTATGTTACTGCTGTGCGACTGGAAAAGAGGTTTAGGCAGATGGTCTGTTAGTGTGTGTGCCACTGTAAGTATAATCTGCCAGAGACATTAGGGTTAATGCTGCATAGTGAAGCAAGCCCAGTCGCTATGAGCGCCAGCTGGGAAGGGCAAGAAGTGCAGTGCTCAACCCAACCTGAAAAAACACAGGCCTCAGCAGAGCTCTAATGAGTGCTGTTTTCACACCAACCAGACTAACTATGAGTTCCGGGAGAATGGACCGAAGTGCTGAACCATCACAAGGTGTGTATACCAGGACCGACAAGCTTGTTTACATGCACTCACAGGAGAAGGATCACATAGATTAACAGGAAGTAAACTAGGGATCTTAAAACCTTGTTAGAACACACCAGTCCACCAAGACATTTGACAATGATCATCATGCACTAATGGATTCAATAAATGAGCTAATGGCCGAGGTTACATCTAGCATTCTACAGCTACTGACCACATCCAGGTAAAATCACTGGTACCAAGCACCACCATCAAATTTTTTTTTCAAATTACAATCATACAATTTAATACAGGTGTAAAAATATTAAGATTCCATTGGATTCACAAAACTCACAATTCACAAAACTCACAATTGGGTTCACAATTTAGTTTTCTAATAATGGTTTAAAAAAAAAAAGGAAAACTGATACCCTTAATGATGTTGTTGTACACCTTCCTAATGACACTAGAGACGGGCGAAGGAGTGCTGCAGTGAGGTGTTGATTGGTGCTGGCTGTTTGCACACATGCATTTAAACATAGTAGTTGTATTAGATAGCCATAATGCTGTGAATCAAACGTCCATGCTCCAGAACACGTTGTGACACCTCCACAATGCACACTCTCAAACACAGTCATGACCTTCTGTCCTTATCATGCAGTCTGAACTGACAACAAAAACAAGTAATCAAAATACCTGATGGTTTAAGTAATCCCTGCACAGTACATGCCTCTGTACATATAACTTCCTATAGCATTCTTCAAGACCAACATCAGCCATTGGGCTTGACAGTAACTTCTTGATTCCTACACAAATCCATTATATCCAAATTGCTCTTCAGTCCCGCAAGCACACACGAATACTTTAGATATAAATAGCTGACTATAAATGAATGAATTAATTACGTAATTACACTTCTTGAAAACGAGTGTGTAAAGAGTAGAAAACTAGTTTACTGTAGTAGCTGTGAATTGTCTACCACAGGAGTTGGAAAAAAAATCTAGGGGAAACACTCTGGCATCATTTACAAGAATATGAAAAAGCCTACTCAACAAATATTCCGACAGCCTTGGCATTGCATTCCTGGCTAGGTAATTGATCTCCCCACTTCAGTGCCAGCCACACCGCAGTTCCTTCCTCTGTGTGGTCGAATATTTTCCCATCAGCAGCTTTTTAAAGCAATATTCCAGTTCTATGGTTCCTCATTGATCCATATCCATATACTTCCTGACTGGAGCATCACAGACTGACTGGGGCTTTACAGACAACATCCTGCCTTTCTCTCATCTTACATGCTTTTAATTAGGCCACTTCTTTCCGCTGGGATGGAGGGCAAGGATCCTTCCTCTGCATTTAGCTCTGTTCAATAATACAGACCAGTTACCCATCTATAGTGGTAAGGGAGTGATCTACCCCTCTCCTCATCTCCTCTCATTCATCATGCCTGCTGTTCATTTCCCTGTCTGCATTCACTGAGTGTCCTGTTTCATTCATAAGGTAGAGGATAAGCATGCAGGGGGCAGCAGGGGGCAGCTCTTCAGTCTAAGACCTTCATATACCTAGCATATCTGTCACTGTGCAGCTGCAGGGATGCAGTTTTGCGGTCACACAAACTTTCTTTTAAGTTATCCGCAGTTTTAATGACACTGAGTGCCTGCACTGCCCCCTAGCGTTTTTCTATGTACTGCACCCCGTGTACATGTAGCATTCATTTCTAAGGACTATGCACAACCGACACCGCAAATGGATGAAGGATACGCAAGGCAGCCATCATGCATACGAAAAGTGTAGTTAACAGTAAGTATGTCTCTGCCCCTAATGTTATGGCGATAATGACTTTGTAGCGGCAGCCAATATTGCATATGATATAAACCTGGAAATATTCTGACAAACAGAAACATACTGTAACTACGTTCTCTTTCATGCAGTTGGTCAATGTTCGTGAAATATAGGTGATGTGCACAACGCGTTCATAACAAGAAAAAAACGAGCCTGCTTTTCATGAAAATAAAAGAATGAAAATCAAATATTGTCACACCGACCACCACTACGCCTTTGCTATACTGACACTGCCGAAGGATACAATAAGCAAACGGGCCCTCTAACCTGTGAGCATTTTGACCAATCACAGATCCATTTGAATGCTTCTGAAGGCATTTTGGTCATTTAGGAGCCTGATGAAAGGTAAGGTAAAGGTAAAATGACCCTATTCTGGTCAAACTATACTTAGACTGATTCACCAGGACGTTTTCATGTGTATAAAAATTAAAGCATTTAGCATTAAAGGTTATGGGGCAGACAGCTTATAACCCATGTGCCCAGAGCATTCGTTCTTTGAGTTTTCGACTTTTTGTCAAACCACCAGTCCAAACTTTCATAAACTCTAACCCGAGGCAGAGGAATGAAAAAGACTGCGTTGGTATACTTGGGACACCAAGCCACTGAAACAGGTTTATTTTATTATGGCCACAAGATTTAATGGCATGGTGTGGAGGCCCAAGTGACCAGTGCAGACCTTTGCATCGGTCTACCACCGACTATACTGTGTAGTTCTTAATGGGCAAGCAGGTTAGTGAATTAACAAGCTCAAGCATGCACTGGGGAAAGTGAAAGAACAGCTGCATGTAGTGGAGTCAGTGTACATAACAGTCATAACTGAATGGCTGTGCAGTACAGAGAAACCAGAGATAACCACTGATTGTGCCTGAGCCAGAGGAAGCCTTAACATGTGGTTCCTGTTGGGCCCCTCCCCCATATCCCAAACAGACATACAAAGAACAGTAAAGTGGCACATGGGGCAGGACCTTCGCTTCAGGAACTTTAAAAGGTCCAGGCTGGAGTCGAACAACAGTCTGTCCTGCCCCAGGGGCCACCATAACCTAACACAGACCAAAGACAACACAGCACGTCTTGTTTCTCATTGACCACATAAGAGCCATAATGACTTGCGCACAATCTGTACCATAATGGCTTACACCCAATCCCCAAAAGATGAAAGGTGCTCCGTATAAAGGAAAGTCCATTTATGCTGCCGTTTTACAGCCAAGCTGAGCATAACGAACATATGGAACAGTTCGGTTTAAAGCGGTATAATAACCCTGAACAGGCGAAGAATAAATTAGTCCTGAAGGTTTCAGGGGAGAGAGGATTAGCTGGTGAAGTCATTTGGTTTCCTCCTCATTCATCTGCATTCAAAGGCTGCTTTATGTTGACGAATGAAAGTATTTTCAAAGGTCTGAATTTAGGAATCCATTCATTTACACTGACAAAGCAATGTCCAGGTCGGGCCACATTTCAGTTCCTTGTTCTCATAACTGATTAAACTACAGATTAGTTTCAGAGCAGTTGCTGAACAATTTATGACTGCTGAATAATAAGTCTCATTATTAATAACCAAATGATGCCTGAAGGGCTTAAATGGGTTTCAAGGGTTCATTACTTTTACATTTTACCTTTATATTTTGGAAAACAAATGGATGAATGGAAAATAAAACATATCTATGACAATAATAAAGTTGGCCTCTTTCAGGATTTCAGAGGCTCTTGATGACCCTAGTTGTCTACACATGTAGGTTACATTATGGGAAACCTACACTACTGTTTATACTTCACCGACTACCACCAGGCAGGTGAACTGCAGACCGACTACAGTACTGCTTACCTTGAGCACTTTGAGTTGAGCCAGCCAAATTCTGCACTCAAACGCAAAATCCAAAATCCAAGGAGAGATGTTAACCTACTCTGTGAGCTTGGCTGAACCCCATTTATAATTATCCAAATGTACTCAGTCTCTGGGGGAGATGACTTCCTCAAGAAAACATCCTGCAAAGAATGAAATCTGATTTATCTGTTACTTCTCAGGCAAACATCATTTTAATCATCCAGAAGTCTCTAGGTATGGCAACCATTCTGCTTGCAAGTAGTCTGCAAATTATGCTGGCACTAACAGAGCGACACAGGAAGGGAATCAGTACTCACTAAATGTCCGTAATGTGGCTGTTGGGTCGTTTAAATCACATGCGTGGCCAAGAGTGAAACTTGAATCATTGGCATGTCTCACAATGTCAAAGCTACATTCCTTCTGGGTGCTACTATTATTTGATGATGAGTGAATAATCTCCTGTGCCTTCGTTATTTAGACATCTGACCAATAATTTCATATTTAGAATTTTTCTTCTCTTAATCTAAGCAAACTCAGTTCACGGCTATCAATGGCCAATTCCCATCAAGTCTCTCGGGCAAGTCTTGTACAAGCTGGAGGCGTGTCTGGTCAACTGACAACTTGCTTACAACGGCAACACGTGGCAATCTTTTTACACTTTCCTGCACTTGTGAAAAGCCTGTTCGTAAAAAGCTCCAAGTGTTTTAGAAGCAGAGAGAAACAGAATAAATGAGATGCTGAGCTGCAGTACTAGAGAAACAAACATGAAGATTTATTTACATCTTGCTGTCTGCTTAGAAGGAACCCGAGAAATAAACCCAAGCTATCCGCAACATTTTGAACTGAACAGCACACATTTTATTGCATCACATCACATTATATTGTGCTAAATGGCATTTAAATCTAATCAAATCATGCAGAACTACACCGCATCACAGCAGGGATCAAGTATATTGTATTACATTTGAAGGTGCTTTATCGGTTTCTTTAATGAAGCAGACCGTTGACAATGTATCAAGACATCAGCCTCAGTTATTGCGATGGACACCCCGAACTTATCCAAAGATCAACTGCTGTCACCAAAGTCGAAACTGTCAAAACTGTAGCAGCAGAACATTTATTTTCCCTCCAATGAAAGATATTTAATTTAATAATCAGTATTCTACATATGTGGTAATAGAGCTATTAAAACAGCCCAAAGTAATGTTCCAAAAACAGAGCAGACATCATTTTTAGACCCAGTATGTGTTTCATATATTTTCTTATTTTCTTCATCAGAAGACAAGAAAAATCACTTCACTTTGTCACACAGAGTTTGTGTTACAGAGTTTAGCGCCTCTATACAAACAGATCTTGTCTAGTCTCATAACACAAGAAGAAAAGGAAAGCTATTCCGTTTCCACAGGAACCCACAGGGACGCGAAAAGCACTGACGAAGTGCTGTTTAATTTCAATCACCCAGCTGTCCCGAACAAAGGCACAGAGTCAGCGCTTCCAGAGCAGCTATACATTCTTCAGAGAATGACCCAACTCTCCTCAAATGTCCCAACCTCTCAATCCAGTGGCAACGTAATGCATGAACAGCCTTGCTTCAACACTGACCTGCAGCAGAGGCTCGAAAAAGCAACTTTCACACGTGTACACACCCACACACGCACACTCATATCCAAGCCTGCCGTACCGAAGGGTTACGATTAAGACACAGGGACACGTAATAATTAAAAGGGCAAGACTGGAGGCACCGAACGTGAACGTGGCTCGCCTCCAAGTGTAATTAGACAGCCAAACACAGACCACACGTTAGGATCACAGTTTGCAGTCTTATTCAAAAACGGAACTGTACTCAGCTCAGATATACTGATTTCCGAAGCAGATTTTCTTCTTGAGTTCTGCACGGACAGAGAATCATGGTTTTCTTCATTGGAGTCAAGAAAACTACAGTGAATTCCATCGAGCACAATTTATCACAGTGACAATAAGGTTACTAATGCCACATATAGATATGCATCTTTGGATTAGTAACCAATTCCTTTGTGTATTTCAAAATAATTATTCCACAAACAATTCCCAGAGCATTCAGTCTGGTTACTGCACTAACTGCCACCACACTGCCACTACAGGGTAATAAGTCACCAGTCCAGAACTGCTAGTCATACTGGATAATCCAGCTCTGTTCGAAGTTGAGGAGGCAGCAGTGTAAAGACAGACAGCAGTCAGAGATATCCAGGTGCTACGGTCAAGCTTAGCACCTCCATGTTCACCAGAAAAGGAACATTAAACATTAAAAGCCGTGTTCAGACAAAGTAGCCTGATCTAGAAAAAGGTCAGATTCTCTGTGACTGGTATTGTACAGGGAACAGCTTAAAGGAACTTCAATTAGCAGGTCATGTGTTATTACCTGAAACCTAGAACAATGGTGGAACAAATCATCACACAGCTCTAGTACATACTATATACCGGTTTCTTCCACTTATGGTTCTAACAACGTCCCTGGGGATATTGCCTTAAATACTGGGGCAGCCATCACAGCACAAAACACTTCAGGTAATGAAGAATCTCAATAATTTGAGATACAACACCATGAAAAAACCCCGCTATGCTTTGTTATATTGATTATGCTGCGACATACAAATAGGTAACTGTAGTATGTCACTGTAAACAGTCATGCACCAATACCACTTTTTCCCTTCTGATACCGATAGCTGATCCATAAATAGTTTATTTTGAAAAAATTGTCACAAACAAAGCATACTCAAATTGACTGAATGACATTTACACTCACAATCAAAAAACAGCTGCACCTAGAGCGAATCAGCTAACAGGAATTAAACTTGGTGGATAGGTTTGACATTGTGAGAAAACTCCATGCAGAGACGTCTGACATGTTGCATTAGCAAACATGGTGGCATGACACAATACTGAAAGATACTACTTCTGTATGTGTAGCTCAATAAATATTGATCATATCAGTCTAAATTTATCATCATTTATTGCTCCTGATAACCTTTTCCCACACTTCCTTCTGGGTGCAACTCATCTGACTGTATATATCATACGTTAAACAACCTATGTTTTGCTCATTTACTACATGTTTAGTATTCAGTAATATATAATAGTAATAATAACCATCTTTAACAGCTTAAGTAAATGTAAAATAGCTTTATTGCGCAAATTAAACAAAACAGAACTGGAAAGTATTTAGATAAACCTGGTGGTGTGTACATGCAAGCATTCAGTAGCTTGTCTCCACAAAAATGGGGCTGAATATTTTTTCATACACAAATTTCTCTATACAATTGTGTCATACATTCGTCTACTTGGAATGTGAGACACTGCCCGGGTTTAGTAAACATTACAGTCATACAGTGTCGATAGCAGCGACTTTCAGCACTTTTCCAGCTTGGTTGAAACTACAGACCAACTACTGACACCACTGCTAAATTATGTAGGCACACTACAAGCATGGGAGGCGGACTAATGTGCATACTACTGTCCTTGCCCTTTGCACAGATATCACAGTCTGAATAACACATACAGTCTATTATTATAGACGGTTATACATCAAGAACATCCAAGCACTACATAATGCCTAGTCTTCACAGGGTGGAGACATTTTCCAACTGCTTACCCATGACTCGTTCAGGACCTAAACATGTCATTAGTCAGATTGGCATGGAGCAGCTGGTGTGTCAATATGTTCCAGGGTGGGGGTTATGGGGGACAGGGCAAAGAAAGGCGAACCCAAACAATATCCCCCCTCAATCACGGCCTAAGTACATTACCCCCAGCTCTTGGCCACCGGTAATGAGCGACTCCCAACTGGCTAATCGGACTCAGCATAAAGCAAATCTACTACAAATCTCATTCAGAGAGACTGATTTTTGCTGATGCTCCTCTTGGGAAAGCATATTAGATAAGGATCAGAGAGAGATTTGGGTGACTGTCTCCCCACCTCAGCCCCTTCCTAATTATGTTAACCTCTTTACCAAAGCACTGTAGCAAGGACTTCAGAGGGGAAACCGACACCAAGGTTTAAGGAGCTGATATATTTTATCTGTTAGGAGGGAGGTCTTTCCCAAATTACTGTCCCAGAAAAGGCCAATGTGCTTTATCTATATGTGCTTTGAGCTGAAACTGTGCAGGGCTGATGCAGGACAGATAACGTCTTGGGGCTGGTTAACGCACAACAATAGAGTACAACAGAAGAAATGAATGTACTAGGCTTAGGCCTCTCCTTCTGGGAAGCAGTATTTATAGGTTGCATTAGGAGCATCTGTGGCATGCTTGCTTACAGATCGCTGGCCATCTCCATGTGTATTCTTGGCCAATAAGTCATGTGGCTCGGGTTGCCTTTCATCACTGGCCATCCTCACGTTGCAACCCAACACCCTGCTGATGCCCCGTGCTCAACCTCAGTTGCGTAAGCAATTGGTGGAAACGGATGTCTCCATGAACCAAAATAAGAAGAGGGTTATCAGCAAGCAGATCCATCAGCGCACTAATGAAAAGGACAAGGATGAAAGGGGATTCTCATACTGCACACGCAATGTGCAAACATTATGACTTCCAAGTCCATTAACTGTTCAAGCAAGCTCAGAGTAAATGTTCAGCATTTGACAGGAGACAGAGTTTGCCTGTTAACACAGCAGCAGGCTGATAGGAGTTTTGAATTTGACTAACGGTCCGAACGTGGACACACTAATCTATTCCCATCCCCCTTATCAGATCCACATGGGCTCGAGAGGTTTAACCAAGAATGAAACCATGTTCCTGCCTTCGTTATTCAGGAACACCCGAATGGAGCCACAGGCACCCCAGGGGTAATTATAGGACGCTACTCCTGCCACAGTGATGTATAATTAGTGACTTGTGTCAGGAGGTGGCCTGGTTCAAAACTTAAGGAATTTCCTGCTTGTTCTAGGACACCTTAGCAGCCGATTTGGAAAAAGGGGATTCTAAAAGCCCACCTAGGCAAACTACACGCCAAACCCTGACAAATAATGTGAAGTCAGCGCTGTGCAATAAGGCATATACGTATATTGCCTTGTGATAAATTATGTCACAACTGTCACTAGTTCAGTTTAGGGTTGGATGCATGTAGGAAAGGTTTAAAGATTTTACTGAAGTAGGGCAATCCAAAACCGTGGTCAAAAACAGGCACAAGTTCAGAAACCAGGAGACCATCACAATACAGACAAGGCCAGTGAGGTAGTCAAAAGAACACCCAGAAGTCAAAAACCAGAAAAGGCAAAAACAGATGGGCACAGGCTAAAGTCAAAGCAACAAAGCAAGAGGTGAAAACCGGAAAGGTGCTAAAAGGCTTGATACACACAGAGACCCGAGACTACTTTGCAAACCAAAAACAGTTAATATAGGCCATACAACAGGTATAAACAGTCAATAATCAGGTGAAGCAGATCTGAAATAGCCTGCAGGATGTGCATGGGAAGTCACATGATCGCCCAAGGCAAAAGCTGTTGGTTACATTATACAGAGAGCGAAATCAGTTCCATTTAACTGGATCTTCTGCAACACAGTAGCTACAAATATGAATAAAATTTGTGTACACTGTCTTAAAATGAAGCACTAGCTTTTCTGTCTCAGATTTCTGAAAATAATAAATATTGTGATATTTCAGGTATCATGTAAGTTTCTTTAGTTACCGCAATGTGATATTTCGGCCAAACTGAACACCTCTATGCGGAGTTTGGTACCACATAAGAGTTAACTGGTTGCATGTGTAGTATGGTAATGGTCTGAGCTCAAAACTGAAACAAAGATCCATTACTCCCTCCTCTCCATCTTCTTCACAC
Source organism: Prochilodus magdalenae (assembly GCA_024036415.1). Lineage (NCBI taxonomy): Eukaryota > Metazoa > Chordata > Actinopteri > Characiformes > Prochilodontidae > Prochilodus > Prochilodus magdalenae. The sequence continues at coordinate 168,129 of JAMWET010002329.1, forward strand.
ATTCTCAGTGTTTCAGAATAAAAAAGCACATATGAGTTGATGCATAGGTTTCAGTGCCCTAAATCCATAAAACTGTCTCAGTGAGAAAGACCAAGTAACGAATACCCATTAAACCATAATTCAGCATGACAAATACTCTTATTCTGCCAGCACGCAACTGCAACATTCTTCTGGTAAATAAAGTACAACCAGGAATGGAGCATTATTAATACATGCACTATACGGTCCTTGTAGACTGATATTCCTTAATAAATAAGCTCTAGCCATTACCAGAAACTGATTCTGCCTCTTTTCTCAAGGCTAAACGTGGGTTAAAGACGCATACTCTTGCAGGACTACATTATAGGTTGTCAAAAAAAGCAAGGGAACTTATAAGTTGGAAAGATGTTCACCAGGTTCATGACATGATAAGAAATAAACAACCTGCTGCCAACAAAAAGTAATGTCAGCCTACATTTCAAAAAAGACAAGCCTCAAAATGTCTTGCATCTGGCAGGCTATACGCCAGAGATTCCTGTCTACTTTCAGTTGACTAAACACATCAAACGGAGCTCGCTACATGTTCAGCAGACAGTCTAACATGCTTGCCGGGTTGACCTATATTTAAAACAACATGATGTCTGGAACTCTATCCGCTGAATTCACTAGCCTTTTTTAGCCAATAGGATTGGGACATAGGGATTCTCTATGCATCCTGGGTCACTTGTGCTCGGATGTGACTGAGAATTGGACAAACCGGAATGACCTCAAAGCGGGACATGTCCCTAGGCTTAGACATATACTGCAGCTACTAATGAACCAGAATGAGGCCGCACTCTCATTATGCAATTCACTCAAGAAGAACAACCAGTATCGACATAAACTGAGCATATGAGAAAAAGCTTGTTATATAAAGGCTAAACCTACACACATGTAACAAATACAGACCTGTGCAAAACTCAGAGACCATCCTTTATTTCAATTCGATTCACCTTTGTTATTATACAGGGTTGTACAGTATGAAACACAGTACGAAACACAGTCAGGCTCCTTCCCCAGTGCAGTTACAAGAATAATTGTGTGTGTGTGTGTATATATATATAAATATAAATACTGTAGTGTAAAGACAAATAGGCAAAAAAAAAAAAAAAACAACGTGCATATATTAAATAAATAAAAAAGCCCACATATAGGACAGTGTAGTGTGTAGAGCAGTATCAGTAAGTATGTGGTTGCAAACAGTATAGATATATAAAGTGTACAGTGCAGGTAGTAGAAGCAGCTTAATGATCAGGTAACAGTGAAATTGGTCAATACAGATGTTCAGTAGATAAATAAATATAGCTAAAAAATACACAGCTGAGATGTTCAAATATACAGGTTAAAGTTAAAGTGTAGTGCAAACAGTCCTGTGAGGTAGTAGCACAGTGCTGGAGTGATCCGGGCTAGATCAGTACAGTCTTTAGTGGTGTAGTCATGTTCTGGTAGGTGCTGCCGGCGTGACCAGTTTGACAGCTCTGGGGTACATTTCTTTCATTTACAAATACAAAATTTTGTAACACATTTTCAATTAGATATTTTGAAAAGAGATTAGATACAACAGAATACACTTGCATAAGAAAAGACCAAGTCAGGACTTTTTTTTTTTTTAGCGTTCCAATTTTTTTTTACTAAAATTGGAACGCTAACAACCTACGACCAGCACAACTTGGTGAACCACTAAAACTGTCCCCATCAGATAAACAGCACTTTCATCTTTAGCCATTCTTCCACTGCATAGTGCCCCTCGGTCGAGGTGCGAGCTGAGCCGATGCCAAAAGTGACCTAAAAGACTACAGACTGCCTGGAGAGAATTGCTTAGCATGAGAAGCCAGCATTCCACCCTTAAAACATGCGTTAACGCTAACTACAAGGATAGTGCATCCTCTGGCCTCATTTTTGAGCATCCAGAATAATCTCGGTATCTGAACTCTGGCGTGGTGACCCAGCAAACAAAGAAGCTGCAGGTGTAGGATATGAACTAACCACCACAGAACTGTGAAAGTGAGATTGAGAGAGAGAGGGTAAGAAAGAGTAAGAGAGAGAGAGAGATATTGGGAGAGAGAGATATTGGGGGAGAGAGAGAGAGAGATTGTGAGAGAGAGAGTGTGTGAGAGAGACAGAGAGCGAGAGAGAGAGAGTGAGAGAGAGAGAGACAGAGAGAGAGTGTGAGTGAGTGAGAGTGAGTGAGAGAGTGAGCGAGAGAGTGACAGTAAGAGAGTGAGAGAGAAAGAGAGTGTGTGTAAAAGAGAGAAAGAGAGAGAGTAAGAGAGAGTGAGAGAGAGTAAGAGAGAGAGGTTGTGAGAGAGAGAGAGAGAGAGGGAAGATTGTGAGAGAGAATGAGAGAGAGAGATAGTGAGAGGAAGAGTGTGAGAGAGACAGAGAGAGAGTAAAAGAGTGAGAGAGAGAGACAGAGAGAGTGTGAGAGAGAGAGAGTGTGAGTGAGTGAGAGATAGTAAGAGAGTGAGAGAGTGTGTGTGTAAAAGAGAGAGAGAGAGAGAGAGAGAGAGAGGGAGAGAAAGAGAGTAAGAGAGAGTGGGAGAGAGAGAGAGAGAAAGAGAGAGTGGGAGAGAGAGAGAGAGAGAGAAAGAGAGAGAGAGAGAAAGAGATTGTGAAGAGAGAGAATGAGAGAGAGATAGTGAGAGAGAGTGTGAGAGAGACAAAGAGAGAGTAAAAGAGTGAGAGACAGAGAGAGTGTGAGAGAGAGACAGAGAGAGAGTGTGAGTGAGTGAGATTGAGTGAGTGATAGTAAGAGAGTGAGAGTGTGTGTAAAAGAGAGAGAGAGAGTAAGAGAGAGAGAGAGAGAGAGAGAGAGAGAAAGAGAGTAAGAGAGAGTGGGAGAGAGAGAGAGAGAGAGAGAGAGAGAGAGAGATTTGTTTTCTGTTTGTTTTCTGACACCAAAAAATGAATAGTGGTACTCAATGCCCATTTAGACTGGAAATTCAATAAATGAGGGGTGGTGTCTGGCTTTTGCACAATACTGTACTGCAGAGTTTCAAGCTGAAGCCTGAACAACTGTATGAATCTATTCACTGCCGCCCATACCCTCTCAAACTTGCTCAGGCCAGAGCACAGGAAGCAAAAATGGAGCCTGATGGGGGGATAAACCAATTGTAAACCATAGGCTAGATGTAGGCTAGTGATTATACGGTGGCTCCCAGAATAACATCCCTTTCGTGTGGATTACAGCTGCTGTGTCTGCACACACGATTCCTCCCGAAGGAAAGATTTTTGGAGAAAAGAGCCTCAGGAATACCAGAGAGCACCAGGAGATATAAATAAGAGACTTATTCTTACAGAACACGTGTAATTCCTTCTCTGTGTAGATGGCGACAGATCATCCTGTGCTTTATTTAGCTAATCAAACAATCGCCTTTTGAAAAGAACTGCTGTCTCAGAGTTTTGCTGCTGAATTTACAGGATGGGAAAAAACAGCCCTCAGGCAGACAATAACGCTGGCACATTACAGCCTAATTAGGTTTTCGCTCATTTCAAAAGTTCATTTTCATTAAATCTAAGCATCGTCGTGAACCAACAGACTTGCTCCTTTTTGAGAAAGTACCGTGGCCTACTTTACTCCTCTTTTCTAAATCTTCCTCAGCCACAGGATGGATGTCTTCTGTACCATTCAGTGATATCACGGCTCCTCTTCCTACGCAGCGATTACAGACATTTCCATGGCTGATCTGCCCTACTTCTGGGCCCGGCTTCCGCTGACTGCTTCAGCCCTGATCCCTGCTGATGATAGCTCGCGCAGGGGCGAAACACATGCTTGAAGAACAAACAAGCAGCTCTGGATAAACCTCATGTCACAAGTTTCAGCAAAAGCACAATCACAGAAGATGAGCTCATGAACTTGAAGAGAAGCCAGGGGCTCTGCATATGACCTTCATCCTGGCTCCCTGCAGTCACCGATTCGCTGATTCTTCTGGCGATAATGAGATCAATTAAGGCTCCAGTGCACGTGCTGTAATCAATGGGAACGAGCCAGAGGCTGGACTCGCTCATCAGCAGGCCGGGCCTGAGCTGGCTTCCCCGGAGCCCTCAGACTGCCAGTCACTGATTACCTCCACAGTAAGGTCGTCATGATATCAGATTTGGCTGTTGATACTACAAAACACGTAGATATCCCAAGAAGCTAGTTCTTTATACAGGAGAAAGCTATTGTAAGTGCTTGATAGTTGGGCAACTTGGTGGTATTGGCTGCTGATCAGTGTAGGTACGTAAGAAATAACGGATACAGGCTTTGATATGTGTCCTGGGTCAAACAATAACAAAGGTACCCTCTCGAAATCTACTCTCATACAAGTCAATGAAACGTCCTAGCACATCCAGCATCGGTGAGGTTAAGATCTAAAATTGTTAGGCTGTATATTCTCATCCGTTTGAGTTAATAAAATAAATAGCTAAAGCTAGAACCAGTCACCAAGCAGTAGACAGCAGATGCACTCATGAACAAAACATAATGGAATAAAACACAGAAAGAAATGACTAACTATATGTGAATGGGAAAAATATAGCAATATTGTGTGTTTAAGGTCGTAGTAACTTCAGGTTCCTGCAGATGGCGCTGCATGAGGATGACTGGGCTATAAACGCGGGCTGTGAGTAACGGGATCCATAGATCTACTCTTAAAATGCATACTCTACAAAAGTGCTAAGACAACGTGACAGCAGTCAATGTATGAGCTTCAGAGGAGCTGCCATCTTTGGACGGCAACAACATAGCGATAACATATTTCAACACAAATACAACAATGCACTGCAGTGGATCATAGTATTTCACTGTATTTGGACTAGCATATTAGCTCATAACTACTGTGTTAGCTTGATGCTAACATATGAATATGTCTACAGCATCAGACTGGTGCACTATAAAGAGCAGCTTTTGTTTCACAGTACTGAAAGTTAAGAGGGCTAAATCATTTACCACGCTGTAGTATTACAAAAACACTGAACTCTCCTTCACACAGCACTAAGAAATACAAACAGAGTGAGGGAGACAGGCAAGGGCCAACATGCAGGATGATGACAGCTGCCCGGTTAGACCCTAGGCCATGACAAGGCGAGGACATAATGTTTTGTGGAACGCACAGTTGAAATCCCCCATCACACCCAACACCAATTAGTAACCGATGAGTGCTTTTGCCATAAAGAGCTGAGGGGGTTCCTACAGTAACCATCCCTCCTTTGGGTAAACACTGAGTGTGGCAGGGAGGGTGAACCCACCCTGCTCTTCAGCCAGTGTCTGGCAAACAAGTACAACGTTCCAAAGACTCTTCTAATGTGCAGAACAATGCATATTTATACTCCAAGTCCGAACTAATTACAGAAATGAGGCAGGGCTTTCAGGCAATTTCCATTCCAGCTCACAGAGCGCTACTGACCTAAGAGTTTAATGTCTTTGTCTTGGCCATGTTTTATGTCTTCTTAGCTGTTGTTGCTGTTTGTCTTGTGGTCTACTGGGCAGGGAGTCTATCCGTCAAAGCACTGGAAGCACGTGGGGAGGAACATCTGCCTTGTTATTTGTCTAACAGCAAATGGAGAAGTGCTAAAGAAGAACTTCATCACCAAGACTTGGAAAAAACATGAACCTTAGCAGAAGCCCACACCTCAGGCCTGGCCTTATAGTCTCATAAACAGCCTCACTGTGGAACAGAAAGGACTGCTTTGACAACCATATGCATGACAAAACCTTTCTAGGAGTCTAATAACATTACTACAACACTAAAGCAGTTAAACCAAGTGGCTTGAGGGAAGAGAATCAGAGAACAAGATAATTGGACAAATAAAAATCATCATTTGGCCCATGACAATTTTCCCTCCTGAATTTTGCCTTTCTAAATTAACACCACCGAATGAGCATGAATGACTGGAAATGTTGACTAGGACTAAAAGACTAATATTTTTATATCAGTTTTATATCAAAATCTCAATTTAACATCAAGCAATTTTCAAATCGCAAGAGCTGTAATATTTTACCACTTCATAGGCTATATATTAAAAACATGATCTTGAAGTGGGAAATTTACTTAGTAGCACAGAGCTTGGGAACTGCCTATAGATATGTTGGCGCAATCAGAGGCACCGAACCTCACAACCACAATTTACTGAATTTCTGGCATGCTACATTTAAGGGTCAAGCCTTAAGCCAGAAAAGTAGATTCGCTGATCTTCTAGGCAAAACACAGATTTGAACTCTCATTTATAGAACATAATGTCATTAGCTATGAATGCACTGTAATACTATTGATATTAGAATATAATATCCAACAATGCATAATATTGCATAGTAATATAAAATTTAATGCTACTGTATAATATAGTACTGCAATAATAATTATAGTGCTTATTACAACTGCAACAATAAGTGTACATATTTGACTCGGTACTAGCATGATTAAAACCTATTTGGTAAGTGTTGTTGAATAATATAGTTCAATACTAAAGTGTGAAGACAAAATGGAAAATATCTTAAAGGCTTGCGTTTCCAACAAACACAGGCTGGCCCACATCTGTGCATAAAAGTTATTAGTGCTGGCCTTTAGCTACGGCTTCTTGTGTGTACCCTGCTCATTTTAAAAGAGCAAACAAAGAAAAGACAACTGCTGACCAAACTGCCCCCAACAAGAACAGGAAATGGGCTACTTTTGTAGTGCATGGCCAAATTAAGAGTTGACTCCCTAAGATGCTTTCCCAGGCTTTGCCCAACTGACTCAGAGCTTAAAGAGTTGGGTCATGCCTTTTGTAAATGAACTTCACCTGTAAAAGCCACTTAACGGCAGCCTGAGCGTTCAACAGCAATAATCAATCAATAGCAATTGTTCCAAATCTGACAGAAGCAAAAAAAGTTGTTTACTGAATTAGCAGTTTGGCGGTTTTAAAGGTTAGTGACATTACTGTGGCCTACCTTCTACACTGTCAGAGCAGGATGTGCCGATGCCTGTGTCGCCGCTGTCCGAGGCGGCGCTATGACGTCTCCCTCTATTGCTGCTGGTGGTGGTGGAGGAAGAGCCTTGCCATGCTGACTCACAGCCTGGGACCCATCCAGGAGAGGACGTGCTCGAACCTACACAGCAAACAGAGGTCGCGGTCACCACAGTCCACAGCCACCAGAGCAAACACAGAGCACAAAGACACTAAATAAGAACAGCATGACCGACGGAAGCAGAGGGAGGGCATATGATATCACAATTAGAATCTTATGCGCCTTCTGAGACATCACAGAATCAGAGAACAGCTACATATACACAACAGTCAGTCCCAACAAGACTGAATCTGATTGGTTGAGACAGGTTCTACTTCTGATACAGAAGCACAATGAAAATCAGAAAATGGTCACATTGGATAACATCTATAAAATAATGTTGGGCCTGCAGCCCATGACAGCAGGACCCCATCAAATACACTCATTGACAAGGGAATAGTAAGACATGCAAATGATTCACGCTCAGCCCCACATGTGATATAAGCAAGGACGCTGTACCTGACTGACCCACGGCCACGATTGCAGACATGCAGTGAGGAGTGATGCCCTCCATGAGTCATCCTGTCAGTACCAGCACCACTAGCAGATAGCTATATGACACAGGACTACATGCACACAGACCATTGCTACGACTGCCCGTCGCCATGCTAGACCGTCATGGAATGACTTGGTCTTGGCGGTAGGCCATATTCAGCCAAGATCCCACATTGGTATATAGGTAAAGGATAAAGCCTAAGGACTGGTTAGGCTAAATAAACAGGTCCACACAATTTCTGACTTCAAGCATGACTAACAAGAGGCAAACTCACTCTAGAGAAAGTGCGACGGAGCAGGAATATGTGAAAAGTAGTTGCTACATATCCACAGCCAAGCCTGTCTCAATTCCACAGTTTCCTCATTCACCCTGACCTTAACTACTAGTCCTTAACAAGAAAGAAGGACAAGTCTAGGTGAGAAACACAGATCCATGTGGCTGGTTGTCCACTGGAGAGCATGTCCCCTTTATCTGCTAACCTAATCTATTTTAGGGAGTAATCCGTTTAGACAGTCATTAAGACTGCCCATCTTTGGGACCAGCAGGAACAGAGAATAAGTTACCAGGAGATTGTTATGGTCAGAGTTACACAATAACATCAGTACTTACATATGTTATTACAGGGGATTACCTGGACTACAGGTGCTGGCTTTAACAGACCTGTATTTTAAATGGATACACAGGAAGTGCCTGCATCGTAAATGGTAAAGACAGAAAAAGTTCTTGCCAAGTTTTCTTTTTTGGCATCAGCAAAACCCTTAGATGACTAAATCACCAGTATAGCTTATGCCGGGCCATAAATCAACAAAATGTGCGCGCTGCACCTCGAGCGTTTGCCTTGGGTTACAGCACAGTAAGCCATAGCATGTTCACTCAGGACAAAAATACTTCAGATTTTTAACTTGACTCTAAACAGAAAGATTGAGACTGGTGGTGATACAGATAAATCAAACAAATCCCTGTCAAGGTACTATAGCAGTGTTGGGCAATATACAGTCTGTATCTGTGTACTGCGATATTTCTTATTGCAATGTTTTAATATTTACAATGTCAAATATTTATTTTATTATGCAATAGTAAATACTAAATATTTACACAGTCACATTATTATGACGAGCTAATATAAGAATAACTGCTGTGTTCAGCACAGACAGCAGCTAGATGGGCTGGGAGTGACGGCCCAGTAAGGAAGTAGTAAGGTCATCACAGGTATCTGGAGCCATGCTGGCTGCCGTGCATCCCACAGCTGCTGGAGGGTGCATGGAGAGGAGCCACAGAGCGAACACGACAATCAAGGTGGTCCCACATGTGCTCAAATGGGGCCAAGTCTGAGGAAGTAAGGGGTCAGGAAAGTAGTTGGAAGTTTTTGGTCGTGCTCTTTCAACCAGACAATTCTAGCTATGTGACATGTCGCTTTGTCTTGCTGATCCCATCCGCCCAAGACAATCAGCATGTATGGGTGTACATGAGCTGTAAGGACAGATTCATAGCCAAATCAGTTGAGAGTGCCTTCCAAGTGGATGAGTGTCACAAAAACGTGACTTTGTGAGCTATGCGCTGTCGCCTTTGAATGTAGGAAGTGGCTATAATAATGGGACTCCCCTGTGTAGCATAAATAAATAAAATAGGCCTAATGTGTAATATATACAATCTAACGATTATACGACTGTCTAGCTGTGCATGTTTTGTTTGCCCACCAAGCCATAGCATGGAACAACAAGATTATTCTACAACTAGCAGACCACAGTACAATAACCTCATTGGACCTGTACATACTGAGACACTCTCCAACCTGTGCTACTGAGCCCATCTGGCCAAATCCCCTTTTACATTGCTTTGCAACAGGCTTGCCAAACATCCTCCTGCAACACGCTATTAGTACAGAAATAAATCTACCAGCAGTGACCAAATGGCCTCGACATCTTCTTACCCAAGTAGTTTAATGTGTCAAGCAGACTGATAGATTAAAGGGAGTTTTACTACTAACTGAACATGCCAGTCTTTATTTATTAAAACTAGCATTGATTTCTACCTGCACACAGAGTTTACAGAAGCGACCAAAAGGACAAAAGTATCTGAAAAGGGTCCAGTCTCTAAGGCAAAGGACTTTAGAGATCTGAGAGGCATTACACAGTAGTAAGCAGTAATAAATCGGCTACTGGAAGCTGGATGGTTTCCTATCTTAACTCTTAATGCATAAAAATTAAATCGTTTTACAAAATGAAAGCAACCCAGGAGGTCGTTTAAATGTTCTACATCATTAAATGGCTGAGATTTAAACCAAGTCATTCAGTGTGGTTTGGTGGGAAGTGCTCCAATCTAGAGAAACCTGTTGAGTCAGAATTGTTCATAATGGTAGTGATAGGAACCAGACGCCTGAGTAGAGAGGTTCATGCCCCTAAAAGCTCCCTCACCGGAAGTTATTACACTAAATGGTTAGATATCATACGATCTTATCATCTTCCAAAGAAAAACAAGTGTCTCTGAAATTCTACGTTCAGAGTGGAAGGGGGGATATCTCTTCTAAAAGTGAGTTCATGTAAGGAGATCTCATTCCAAGCCATAGTAGAGCATGTCTATTGGTCCCAATATCACAACTCCGTTCACATGGCGGAGAAAGAGACAGAAAGACAAAAACGGTGAGACATGCCTTTCTCTGGACAGTAAATATGTAAAGACGTCTGACAGTATTGTGAAGCATTTTAATGTATTTATTTTAACCCATTCATCCAATGCAGGGTGTTGCAAGGCAAAGCAGCTCCTCTCCACGGCCCCCAAATTTTGTTCCCTCCAGATTTTCCAATCATCATCATCAACACAGTTTAGAAGACGTGTGTGTGTTTTTAAAGGGAGTTCATCTAAAGAGATTTTATCTGACAGCATTTCTGTTGATCCTAATATCAGGAGATTTGCACACAATGTAAAGAGAGTGCTGTTGAAACGATGGAGAAAAATAGAAACAACAAAAAATGGTGAGACGTGTTTTCCTCTGGAGAGTGAAGATATGGTGTATGGTGTCTGACACTGTTTTATGATAGGTGTGTGATTATAGTTTAGTCTTAAAATGTATTTTAATGTAGTTATAATAACCCATTCGTGGCAGAGTGTTACATGCCGGGTGCTGTAAGGCGCTGTAATAGCCCCAAAGAGAACATTTTCCCTCTCACCTTTCAACATATCATCAGCAACACTGCTCAAAAGACACGTGTAGATTCACTGGTGCTATATAATCTGTGTTTGTGTTGTAGATATGGTGACCTCTGGTTCCCATCACCACCATTGTAAATAAATCAGAGCTTGGAAGTTTCTCTACAACAAGCCACTTCACAACAACCCACTCTGGATGACTCTGTTTACATCTCCACGACTGTATAATCCAGAAATTTCGAAAACAGGGTGAATTCCCCTTCAGGCTCCACAGTGTTCTAGATGAGGACTCCGGGGGAAAAGCCCTTATAACACACAAGGAGCAGCACCAGATACACACAGGTCTAATTAGTGACAAGCAAAAACTGACCAAATCTCTTATCCAGTGCCATTATAGAGCAGGGAGAAAGATAAATACCAGCTTAACGCAAGTTAACACCTAATTTTACCTCCGTTTAGCGCGCTAACATGAGGCTGCTAACGCCAAAGACCAGCTGTCTCGGCTCCAGGGAAACAGAGACTGATGCTAGCAGGCTAAGACGCTTAGCTAGCCAACGTTTAACGATCAATACCAGTTAGTGTATCGGGATAATGACCTACTAATGTACCTCACTTATCGCTGTTTTAAGCCACAAAATCACCACAAAACAACCGCTGGGCACAAATCCAACATACTGCTTCGGAGCGAGTCCCGTAGGAGCCGCGCGAGGAGGAGTTAGCTCGTATGCTAACTTGGCTAGGTTAACAATAAAGATACCGTTAGTCACACGGAGCGAGATTTCACGGGGAAGCGACTTAGCGAGCTAATCTCCCAGCACACCGGAGGCTACAGCCGGAGTCCCTCTGCCACCGCAGCCCGGTGTTGGTCATCTTACCTGATTTATAAGCATCAATGCCATCCTCAAAATCGTTTCTGCCCCACATCTCTCTCGATTTCACGCGCTCTCCGTCTATCAGTGCGCGAGGCTGAGGAGAGAGAGGGAGAGGGAGGCTTCCAGAAGAGAAAGCGAGGAGTCCCTTAAAAATGTGAGCCCGGTAAAGGGGTTTGGGAGAAAGGCTCCAGCTAGGTAAGACTCAGATCCATCTTGGCGGCGAGCCGGCAACACAAGAAAGCGATGGGTTTTCTATTCCACAGCGAATCCGGGTCGTGAATCAGTCCTAGATCGGAAACGTCGTGAAGTAGCGCTACAGTCGCCTCTCCAGCGACCGCATTGCAAGGACGTGATCTCACACTGACTCTGAGTGCTGGCGGAGGCGCAATCTGAGCCCAGCTCCTCCTACTCCACTCGCTGGCTGCACACCAAGGACTCGAGGGAAAACTGAGGTCCTGTGTTCCTATACCTGCTCGTAAAGCTCAGAGGAGTGTGGACTGCACACACACCAATCAGCCATGACATCAACACTGCTTCTATCAACTTTACTGACCATGTAGGAACACTCTGTAGTATTACAGTTACAGACTGTGGTCCATTAGTTTCTCAGTATACTACTACCCCGTTTTTCAATGATCCGGACCCCCACAGGACCACCACACACAGCTGGTATTATGTGGGTGGTGGATCATTCTCAGCACTGTTAGTGCATGTTGTGTTGATGTGAGTGGATCAGACGCTCAGTGTCACTGCTTGACTGAGATTCATCCACCAACCTAAACTATCCAGCCAATAGTGTCCAGTGGGGCAGCGTCCTGTGGGGCTCCGTCCTGTGGGGCACCGTCCTGTGGGGCAGCGTCCTGTGGGGCACCGTCCTGTGGGGCTCCGTCCTGTGGGGCTCCGTCCTGTGGCTCCTATATGGTAAGTGTAGTTGATATAATGGCCAATGATTCTAGACACAAGGAGGTGGTTCTATAAAGCAGGTGAAATAAACAAGGTGGCCCGGGCCGAATCTCTGAACACTCATCCAGCCATTTAGACAAAGGGGCCATTTGTGCTCACGAACAGGACGGGGGGAAGAAGAGGGGCTAAGTGCTGAACTCCACGCATCGTCAAGAAGGAGAGATGAAACGAAGAGGAGAAGAAGATCTGAAGAAAAAGGTGTAGGACAGATGTTCCTGGATCAGACAAGAGCATTTCAACAGTCGAAAGGCCCTGGAGAGCTAACGAAGCTGAACTCGACCTCCTATTGGCATGTTCCCGTTTCACGTTCCATTTTGGTGCCAGAAGTGCTGGAATTTTGGAATTTCTGTCGCTCCATTCATCATGAATGGAAATGTTCACACAGTGTAAACAGCAGCTGCTGTGTTCAAATGATGACGGGTCAAAATCAACAAAAATGGGGATACGTGTGTTTCTGCAGACAGCGACAATATGTTTTAACGAGCCAGAGACAGAAATCCGACGAGTGGTAACTAAGCACTGATTTAAAGAGAAACGCTTTTAGATGTCTCTTAAAAGTGAGCTCTGAGCCCGGCTGTCTAATAGAAGCTGGAATCAAGTTCCACAGTTTAGGTGCTTTCCAAATTTACTGTATTATACAGAAGGTGTGTGCAGGAGGTCAGTATCTACAGATCTAACATAAACAGAGAGACATACTGTGATGTAAGCTGGTGCTGGATTATCCAGAGCTTTAAAAACCAGCAGTAGAACATTAAATCTACTCTAACAAGTACAGGCAGCCAGTGCAGCTACTGGAGTTGTTTGGATCTGTGCTGCTGCGTCCTGTAATGGTTGTGTTCATATAGGGGATGAATTGTTCTCTTAGGAACCACAGTAAGGAGAACATTAGAGTGATCAGTTCTGCTTGTAGTGAACACATGAACAAGGTTCTCTGTGTCGCTGTGAGAGAGAAAGGGCTGAATGCTAAAAAGCTACCAATACAAAATATAGAACGCCTGTGATCGTGACTGACTAGCAAGAGTTCGCTAACCCACACAACCAGCTAACGCTAGTTACGCGAGTACGGTGTTGCTGCTCGCTCGAATGTATATCACAGTATTTTTCTGTCCAGAGGACGAAGGAATTTACAGCCCTGACGATCATAAAACACAAGTGTCATTCACCTTGGGGAATGCCTGTTTATTGATTTGGAGGGCGGAGCTTCTGAGGGAGCACTGAATGGAGGTGTGTCTGTTTTACTGTTGAGTTCAAATATCAACAAACGTTCTCCAGCATCGTAGACTCCTCCTCTCAGTGCTATTTGATTATCAGTACTCTTACTTAGAGAGGTCCCGCTCAGGTAGCTCTCACACGATTTCAGAACTGAACCGAATGGTGTGATACTGTGTGGGGACACCCAGCGATGTTCTAGACACTGGCTTTACACAGTGAAAATGCAATACAACTTCAGTTACCTGAAACCTAGATAAAAACCAAGCTGCATCTGAGTTTCTTACACCAAGTAGGCTTCAGGGGCTTTTTAGGAATGACAAGGGTTCGATTTAGAACCATAAGCTAGAACCGTAAGTTATGTAAAACTATTTGTATGCTTAAATTTTTATATATATGTATATATATATACACACATACAAATTTTTTATGATGGTTTTAAGTTTGGTAGAGAACCTATTATGCTATATTAAGATTAATTCTATGTTTATTAGAGAAAGGAATATGTGTTTCCTATTATACCTTCTTTATTTATATATTTAATAATGATAAATATTTAAATAAAAAATGGTTACTAACTGAAATACATTGTTTTGGAATGAAGTCTACTCTTACACCTCTAAACACTATTGTGTAATTGTTTGTTTGGGGTATTTAGATGAGGTTAGTAGTTGGTGTGCAACAAAGTTGATATTCTGACTACTAAACAGCCTCATAATTGAGATGACCCAGTGTAGAGAAATCCACCTTAGAACTGGAGATCCTCATATGGGCATGACTGGCTACAGAATGACCATAAAGCTAAGCTTCTCCGAAAAGAGAGTCCCCCTCTGTGATGTTCTGTTGGTGTTTTAATTATGTGGAAATGGGTTCTTTGGTTGAGCTGACAGTAATTTTGAACCACATTGCCTAGGCTGAGCAGCTGGACAACCAAGTTTTGCCTTTAGCTCACCATTTTACTGAGGAACACAACATTCCCACCCTCTATCCCAGGATTATCGTTCTTGTGTTTACAAGGCTGCAAATGTAACTGTAACAACTGGCATGATGAACATTCAGAAGCATTCACAGATCTGGACTGGCTCGCATAATCCCCAGATTTGAGTCCTCTTAAAAATCTGTGTAACGACCTGGAACAACCAGTAAAAGGCATTAACCAATTCCTTGATTCGTCTTAACAGCCACATGCATACTTAGAAACTCATACTGTCCTTAGAAACTTAGAAATTCCTATTGTCTCACCATCTGAACAGTTTCAGATGCTAATCTGCACCAGTCATGAAGACGTATCCACTATCTTGAGCAGGCAAGTCAATTTTTGGACTACTGGCATTCATATGCATTCATGAGCTCTTTCAGTAATCTGTGATTTTCAGTCTCACTCATTATATTTCAGTCAAGTCTGGATCAGGAACAGACTTAATATTTGGCTACCATTCTGTTTAGACTCCAATCGCTGCTGTTCATACCTCATACAGTTGTTATCTTGTTCAAGCTGTTTCTACCCCATGCATTTGATTTATTTTTTTCTTCGGCGAATAAACTGTTGGCCATACAGTTTGGGCATGGGACTGTTTGACCTCTGTTAGTTAGTAACCTCTTTTTGCTTATAAAATTCCAAATAATAAAAACACTTTGATGTTTTTACAGAAAATACATGCTGGAATTCCAGTTAATACGAAATACATACATATTTTGTAGCATCAAATACATGCACCCAGGTGCTATACCAAAACAAGGACTGCTAACACTTAGAGATATTCCAGAGATATTTGAACCTTTTTGCATAATTTAATTATTAATATGTAAGCAAAGTCACCCTGAGTGATCTGACATGAAATGCTCCGAGGCAGAATTGGTGATAGGAACCAGACGCTTAAACAGTGGGATGCTTATAAGCTCCTTCATAAGTAAATTATTACACAACATGGATATGAATACATAACCTTACGCCGAGACATGGTTCTATGATGGTTCTGAGATAAGCTTTGGCTTTTGGCAGGATGATACATGCCGGCTGTTTTGGAATTATCACCACATTACTATATGCTATTATCAGCTCAGAAGAAACATGTAGGTTTTCTGTTTACTGTGGATCCTAAATAAATGTTTACGTTTATGCAGATGTCATGGCCCCGCCTTCTATCATCCCCACTGTAAAAAGTCAGCATGTTTCTCTACGACTAAGTTTCACTTTAGACCACTCAAAAAAAATATCAGCAATTAAACTTTGCAGGAATGTTGAAAGGAAAACTAAGGGAATTCCGCTTTAAGGTTCACCAATGGGAATAAATAATAATGAGCTTTGGTTTTTGAAGATTGACATTTAGTTAGCAAAAGAATATCTGCTGTCTCTTATTCAAACCGGGGAGACAAAAGGTCCTCCAGTCTCATTCTGTTGGCACATTCTTTGTGAAGGAATTCCAGCAGAACTATTTAAGGGTGCCGGAATCCATTAGCACCTGTTTACTGACACAGGGTGACTGGCCTGTGGAAGTACGTCAGGTTACATAACTGCCACCCTGAAAACCTAAAATTGAGGCCTAGTCAATACGAATATCTTTGCATAATATTAAAGTCTAAATTACCTAAACAGCATGCAAGGAGCAACGGTACACAAACCATGTAGTTACAGTAGAAGTTCCTCCCTTTAGTCCTCCACTGGAGTAACAGTACTACAGTATTTACCTTCAGATGCACTTAAGTATGGAGAGTAACAGGAGTATGGTTTATTACGGCTCTAATGTCCTATTATCATTTCTGGAACTGGACTCTTCATCAGCTCGGTGTAGGTGAGGACACTCTAGTGTCTCTCAGTCCACCAGTCTTTAATAGACACTCTATTCGATTGATCATAGGAACAGAACACTGAAGGAGGACAGTGTCCATTAGCTAGAACCAAGCTCATAAAGTGAGTGCTGTACGCTGATTGGTGGGCTCATTTCAGCTTTGTTCGTTTGGCCATATTACATTTTTATGCTTACATAAGCCAAAAGGAAGACAGATTTGGCCATAATGAAATCAGAAGTAAATGGTAAGGTATTAGACTTTGAAATGTAGTGGAGTTAAAGACTCTCAGAATGGGACTTAAAGTACCAAGACCAAAGAACTGTACAAGTACAGTAATAATTTACATTTACTTTGTGTACATATATGTATATTGTTTAAGTTGCCATGTATTTATTCTGTATTTACATGTGTACAGTGTCGACCTTGTGCATAGATCATGAGTCCACACGGATATGAAGCAATCTCCTGCTCTGAAGCAATAAAACTGCTCTACTCTAGAATGAAAGGACTGACTGCCCTAGAGGATAAAGTCAGATTGCCCAGTCAGTAAAAGACTTTTGCTATTCTGCAATATCCTTACTCAATATGGATACGGTCCAAAATGAGAGCTTTTCCATAAGCTACAAATGGCCACTGCAGAGGTTTCGAATTACAGTAGCTTCACCTGGAGGCCTGAAATGAATGTACTGTGCTTAGTTTGCACACTCTGCTTATTTTAAATCTGTCCCACGAAAGGTACTGTAGTTAAAAAGGAACAATAATAAAAGCCATGTTAAAGATCTTCCAGTTTTACCCCGTGATCCACCATTTACATGGGGTTTATGTACCACAAGAGTTATATCTATTTTTGCCTGACCATCCTCTCCTCATCCCTTTACACCTACATAAAAACCCACTCCGTGTAGTTACTAGGTAATAACTCTTAAACTGTAATAAAGCTGGAAATGTATCCGGTTAAACAGGATATTTTCGTTACTGTACCTTTATGGCTGATACATGCAAATTCCCATAACTTCTGCATGAACTGGTGTGAGCGAAACTGCTATAGGCTGAATATGATTCTGATGGAATACCATTTCCCGGTCCAGATGCTGCTTCAAATCCCAAAATCAAACAATGATGAGGGAACCTGTCAGCCCTTGCACGATCACTTTCTGTCTGTAGTGAGGCATCACTGAGGGTAAAAACGGTCTAGGAAAGTCTTTAGACTCTAATCTGCTTGTTAAGATGTCCGGGTCCAAGGTTCTATTGCATTGGCTGGGTCTTTCTACATGTTGCAGTGCTGTGTCCCTTGTTGTTGGAAAAGATCCGAGTCCAAAAACAGATTCAGAGAGTCTAAAAGAGATCTAGACTCATCCTCATTCTGGCACGTTCATTGCGATTAGAAAGAGAAGAGGAAATGGCTGCAGTTGATCAGGTAAATTACAATTGGGATTACCAACACAGATGAAAAAAACAAAAAGTGTGGTGCTATAGAGGCTCTAAGGTTAGAGTGCTGGGCAATCTAGCTAATGCTAACGCCCATAGGCAAAAGCATGCCACAGGTGCCATACTACTTCTTTATTGGCTTAAGAACCTTTCTCTTTTCTTTCTCATCAAAAGAAAAGTGAGTATAACATTTAAGTGGATTTTTGGATCCGGACATGGATGTTGATATGTAACATCTTAACACGCTGGTAAATGCAGGGGTGCTGGCTTTTTTGTGAATTCAGAGCAGATTGTTTCTGCAGTTTCTATACACAGACCACATGGACAGCAGAATAAATGCTTTTAAGACACTGTTTACATATTACAGCGACTGTTTTATATATATATATATATATATATATATATATATATATATATATATATATATATATATATATATATATATATATTTATTTATTTATTTTTTTACACAGTGTTAGTTTCAAAAATTGAGGAGCTCTTGGTTTTCCATGATTTTCACCAGAACAGTTTGTTTTACCCAAGAACTGTCAAACTGGTCACACCACCAGCATGTACCAGAACATGTCTACAACACTAAAGATCATTACTGATCACCCCAGCCCATTCACACTAGGCTCCACTACCTTACAGGACAGTGTGCACTTGCACTTTAACTAGACCTCTATACTCCATACTATGTAAGCTGTGTAATTTATATCGTCGCTGTCCAAAGAAAAACAGGTATCTTCAAAATCGCAACTTTACAGGAGAGGCCAAAAACCTCATTTAATTTCAATAGAAGTCAATGGAACCAGACGTTTTTCCAAGCAGCTTTGGGCCATTTCTGTTGGTCCATTCGTCATGAAACTACCACACATTGTAGACAGCAGCTCATGTGACCAAATGAGACATAAAAGTAAAAGTCACCAAAAATGGAGATACATGTTTTTCTTTGGACAGCGACGATATACTGAACATCTCTACTGTACCCTGTTTTAGCTATTTACCTGAATACTGAGCTGCTATTCTCACTACCTGCACTGAACACTATCACATACAGTATACATCTACTGTTTACCATCACATACCTACTGCACACGTGGCTTCCTCACCATACTGTACTCTCCTACATGTACACTTACACTGAGCTGTATTTCCCTCTACTGCATATGCTAACTGCTGTTTGCACATCAGCTCTAGTACTCTAACACACTGACGTCCAGTTACCGCTCCTGCACATTCTACATGTGTCTTACTGTTTACGTACATATTGCATTGTGTCTTTTGTCTTTCTGTCTTTGCACTATTCTTTTAGTAACTGCACTGGAGAAGCAGTGTGACCATGTGTCATCATACTGTACAACCCTGTACTGATTAGTCAGTTGAATGGAACTGAATATGGACCCATTACAGTTACAGTTGCCTAAAGCTTTAGATGTTATAAAAGAGTTTCTCTGTTTCAGTGCTGAGTCCACACACTGCTGATCCTACATTCTGCAGCTAGAATGACTCATCTAAGTCCCAAATACACAAGAAATGGACAATGAATGTGTTTTACACAATATCTGTATTGCAAAACGTGGTATTGTAATGTTTTGTGCAAGCAGCCCAGTTTCAACACGTTTGGCATGGCTCTGAGACAGTTCCTCTTTCAAAGCTAAATCCTGCAATATTTTTATGGAAATTAAATGACAAAAGCAGTTGGGAGTTGAAGTGCTGGTGTTCAGAACTAGACAGATTCACACATTCCAATTAGACTCAGCATCAACAGAGATCAACAATAGCACTCTTTCGGACAAAGGAGAGAGGACACGCTCACATAATTACAGCATTGTGCTGGGTTAATTGCCCATAAGCGCACAATTAACCAAACACCGCCAATTCAGATATGTATTCAAGCTCCAATCAAAAACAAGCAACCCCAAAATCTCAGAACACGACCTGGGAATCAATCCAGACGATGTTGATGTTTTACACCAGGGGTGCCAATCCTGATCCTGGAGAGTTTAGATCCAACACACCTGGCTCCGATATTCTTACGCCCCAAAGGCCTTCACCACCTGGACCAGGTGTGCTAGATTTGGGCTGGAGCTTAACTCTGCAGGGTGGTAGATCTCCAGGCACCAGGATTGAGCACCCCTGTGTTACAGTTTATTGGAAAAAAATGATGTTGGTTTTCATGGACTTGATGGTCAACCTGCTATGGTCCAGAGTTTAGTCGTACAGCTCTATACAAAAGCACACTCTTGGTTTTGTTATAGGAACACTTAAAAGATCCTTAAGACCTTAAAAAGTGTACATGTACAACATTGTTAAAATATGACACAAACCACAGGGGAAATGTTTTGTGGTAGTAACTTCAGGCTCCTGCAGGTGGTGCTGCAAGAGCATGATGGGGCAATAGATACCTGCGGGGTGTGAGTGACAGGATTCATACATTGAGAAAAGGTGATACAGTGTAGTGAGTGTCTTGGTCCATATGTGGTAAATGTCTCCATTAGCTGAAAGAAGTGACTGCATTTGGGCGTGGCCAAAGACCATAGTGTGCAGGAAGTAGCTTAATCTGCAGGTGTATGGAAGCGTACGGTCATACGGGTCTACCAGCAGTGGCACAAACCCCAGTCTACAGGGAATTCTCCTTCAGTGCCAGGGAAGGCATCCACCAAATCTGGCCTCATTGCACAATTCTCTGATGCAATTCACAAAAATGCCTTGTTCTGCTATGGGTGTGCCCTTGCACATTCTTACAGTGAGTGTTAATTGGAGATCTATCCCCCCCACACATACACACACAATCAGCCCCAATACACACTCAGCCCCACGAAGTTTCACACTGGCAACATTGTGATTGGCTATAATATAAAAGTAAGGCATTTTCTTATGAAAAATGGCAATTATTATTATTATTATTATTATTATCATTATTATTATTATTATCATCATCGTCATTAATAATAATAATAATTATTATTATTACTACTAATACTACTACTACTACTACTACTACTACTACTACTACAACAATAACAATAATAGCAATGTCAAGACAATATCTACTGCTTTTCTTCTATGTTCTATTCAAAATTAATTCTATGCAAAAGTGGTGAATCCAGCCGTTCATACCGAATCTATTACATGATATTAATTATAATTAGTTATTTTTAGTAACTAAGAGTGTGTCACCTCTATTCATCATTATATAACAGTCCTCATCTGGCAGCTTCGGGCTTCTAAAGGAACGATATATGAAAGCGAGCACTATGGGAGGTTGCGTAATCCTTCACATTTGCATTATTAATGTGATTTATTAGGCATGCTGGTCCCTGACTGCCACTTGTCGAATAAATGCTCTGGCTGCACTTTACCTTCCGGAACTAGCTCAGCGAGGGGCTCCTGTCGAGCTGCACTTGGTTTAAAACATACATAATGTGCCCAAAAGCCATTAGAGCGCGCAGAGCATCTGAACATACACGTTCAGTGCGGGTCAGGTCTTGCTAAAGGGCCACCTGTGTGTTTGGAAGCCCTCCCGTGTGGGAGTGTGCAGACGTGTCCTGACGTTAGGGGGAATCCTGGCAGTCTATGACAGTACTGACTGTCTCCACAACAACAGCGGCTCTGGACGGCAGCCTCAGCCCACCCGCTTCACCACGACACAAAGAACACAGTCTGCTGAGAACAATCACGCTGCTGTCAGTGCAGCGTCCTCCATAGCCGCCATTCAGTGGGACACATTATGGCCTTCAGAGACACATATAAAGAGTGAGGGCACCACTAGGGCTGTCGCTATTAACCCAATAATAAGATCAGAGAAGAGTGAGGCTGAGATGTAGGATCGATACGAGTGTAGTTCAACTGTAGTTGTGTTTTCGCATTACTATAGCCATGTCATCAGTGGACTTTAACAGCAGGTAAACAGATACTTCTCAGAGATTCACCCTGAAGATCACAGAAGTTCATTCTGTTTTCATTGTGCATGTTTTTCAATCACTAATACATGTGAACCGTAGGGATATGCTACTGACTGGAGCTGGGTCCAAGCCACACCCAAACGCTCAAGGTAGGCACATGCTCTCCTACAATGAGACTTGAGAAGAGACTTGAGAGAAAGATCTCCCTACAAAGACACTTGAGAGAATGTTAACATCATCGTTTACAGGTGACTGGGTGTTATTTGTGTTAATTGTCACATCTATCTTGCTGTCTGTCTCCATGGTCTTGTTCTCATGTCAAACTACGCCCCCTCTGGTTGTTTTATAGCATTACATTGCTTTTCTTGCTCCACCCACGCCCACACGTGATGTGAATTAGGACTAGCATTAAGACCCCTTTGTTTGCGAAGTCTCTGTTGTTTCCCTGTGTTAGTTCTAAGCTGTTGTCTCTTGTTCATTCTAGGCTGTTGTCCCTTTTGTTTGTCTTTGTCTTTAGTTCTGGACCCTGGTTTTGTTTCTGCTTTCAAGTTATGGACACGTCTTTAGTCATACCCACCTGTGTTTTGACCCGTTACCCGGACTAATGCCAATAAAACCACTATGCACTTGCATCCCTTCTCAACCAATACGTTACAGAAGATAAGCCATGTAATGCTATAAAGCAACCAGAGGGGGCGTAGTTTGACATCAGAACAAGACCTTAAAAAGCGTACATGTACAACACTGTTAAAATATGACACAAATCACATGGGAAATGTTTTGTGGTAGTAACTTCAGGCTCCTGCAGATGGCGCTGCAAGAGGATGATGGGGCGATAAATACCTGCGGGGTGTGAGTGACGGGATTCATAGATTGAGAAGAGGTGGCAGTGTAGTGAGTGTCTTGTTCTTTGTGTGGTAAATGGCTCCAAAGCAGATGTTAATGATTGGATAAAAGGAGGGACTGAGCATTTGGACGTGCTAAAGACCATAGTGTGAAGGAAGTAGCTGAATCTGCAGGTGTATGGAAACGTACGGTCATACGGGTCTACCAGCAGTGGCTACAACCCCAGTCTACAGGGAATTCTCCTTCAGTGCCAGGGAAGGCATCCACCAAATCAACCACTATGTTACAGAAGATAAGCAATGTAATGCTATAAAACAACCAGAGGGGGCGTAGTTTGACATCAGAACAAGACCACGGAGACAGACAGGGAGACAGATGTGACATTAATGTACATCAGGATGTGGGTTGTATACATGGGGATACGTATATATGTGGCATAGGTGGAATAGGCAGATGCTGGGGACACCATCCATCAATAGGAGTGCCCAAGTGTCATAACTGACGGGAAAAAAATAAAAAGCTTTTACTGTTTTTTTTTAATTTTTATTATTATTATTTATGCTACAGATTTTACATAGGACAAAAGCGTGTGAGGTGTAGTACTCTCCTGTTTGTGTTTAGAACGGTATAAGCTATAACGTGTGCTATCAATAACTAGATTCCGGCATCTACAGGGCACCAGACCAAATCTTGGCCAAGGTATCACACTGATCTGAGCCAGCTGTGCTCACCATCAGGGTAAAGTGTGTGACTAATAGTGACCGCCTTCACTGGATCAGTGCTCTGTTTGTGCCTTTCTCGTGGTGTTAATAAGAGAGCACTTCTCTCAGCAGAATGATGGCCTCCCTTTGTGTTACTCAATGCCAGTGTGACTGTATAAAGCCCTGTTGGAGCTGGTAATGTAATTTGTGTGACTGACTGAAGGATGTGTGAGTTCCATAAATGAACCCAAATGGCCCAAATCAAACCGTCACCATGAAGACGTTCACATGAGCATGACTGGACAGATGGCACACTTCCAAACAGTAGCCACTGGGAGGCTTAATGGCAGATATCACACACACGCTCATCAAAACAAAGATCACCCTGGACAAGGGAAGAGACTTTACAGTCAATGTCCTGGATTTCAGGAGTCCTGTCATGAACTTGAGCATTAAGAAATGGGGACTTCTTATTGTGAGCCAGGCAAGACTAACCCTCCACCAGGGCACCCCTCCACCGCACTACCCCTGAAAATGTTTTGCATCAGGATCGTCAGATCACCATCAAAGAGACTGATGACATTGTCATCCGGTCAACAGTTCTGGTAAACCTCACATCCAATGGTGAATCTTGAGAACCACGTCACTGCCAGGTTATACCCAGGCTCCTGACTCCTGAACAGAAGCAGCACCATCAAAAGGCCCAGGATGACTCAATGTCAAGAACCCTCACCAGTGACAGGAGTCTGGCCCAAACAGCCACAACATCCAAGACCGATTATTCTCCAGAGCTTAAGGATGTCTTAGGAGTCTTGGTTGAAATACAACAGCGTGTGGATCTGATGTTAGCTATAAGGCCAGATGATGTATTCACACTATCCAGTGCAGCGCTCTGTGGTCCTGTTAAGATAGTTTGTTAAAATTGCCTATGTTGAAAGTCACTACAGTCTCCAGAGGATCCCAAACAACTGCATCCAACACCTTCAGCAGATCTCAAGTTATCACAAAACAACAAATCATAATTCACCACTGCAATAGACAAATGTAACCATCCACTGAAGTGTGTCTACGTGCCTCCATCAGTGGTGCAACAATATTCTGTAGACTGATATCTTCTAGAACTTTCTAGAAACTCCTCCTAATGGCATATCTTAAAGTTGGGAGGATCTTTTAAAAGCTTAAAGCACTTTTAGCCAGCTGGCTAATGCAAAAGAGGCCAGATATGCCACTGCGCCGCTGTAAAGCTGAAATTTACATTTACATTTAAGGTATTTAGCAGACGCTCTTATCCAGAGCGACTTACAACCATGCTTAGAGTTCCGTTGGATAATATTCCAGCTAGTACAGGAAGTTTAGAGCCTAAACCTCACCATGAGCTCAGACACTGCCCGAACATATCTAACATCATGTAATACCTCCATGATACCAGCTACGACTGAATTAGCATGTACTAGACAAGTTTCTGGATGTAGGCCACACCAATGGTCAGACACTGTGTCTGGTGGATGCCCTCTCTGGAAAAATTCTGAGGAGAGTTTCCTGTAGACTGGGATTTTAGCCACTGCTGGTAGACCCGTATGACCGTACGCTTCCATACACCTGCAGATTCAGCTACTTCCTTCACACTATGGTCTTTGGCCACGCCCAAATACAGTCACTCCTTTTAGCCAATCATTAACATCTGCTCTGAAGCCATTTACCACACATGGATGAGACATTCACTGCACTGTAGCACCTCTTCTCCATCTATGGATCCCGTCACTCACACCCCGCAGGTATTTATAGCCCCATCATCCTCGTGCAGCGCCATCTACAGGAGCCTGAAGTTACTACCACTTTAAATGTTTTTTGTTTTGGTTCACCAGTGCGAAAAGCTAGGCTAACAAGGTAGGAGTGTCTAATAGAGTGGACAGTGAGTGGACACAGTGTCTAAACACTCCAGCAGCACTGCTGTGTCTGATCCACTCACACCAGCACCACACACACTACCACACCACCACCACGTCAGTTTCCCTGCAGTGCTAAGTGCACCCACCTACCTGCCCACTGAAGAACAGGGTAATAAAGTATACAGAGAAACTCCCAGTAATGCTGTTTTGTATTTTTTACAACCTAGCACTGTACCACCTCTTCTCCATCTGTGGATGCCGTCACTCACACCCCACAGGTATTTATAACCCCATCATCCTCATACAGTGCATCTGCAGGAGCCTGGTGTTACTACCACCTTAAACTTGCAAGGTGGCTAATGTTTTCAGTCCAGGGAGCTTATAATTCCCTAATGCATGCTGGGTAAACAATGGGTATTTAATAATATCATGCCTTTTCTATTTGTCAGGATTACACCATAACTTATATAGTCACAAGCCACAGCTCAAAAATAACAAAATCCTTTTGATAGTGACCATGACAGTATAGCCTC
The DNA here is from genome assembly GCA_024036415.1 of Prochilodus magdalenae. Classification (NCBI taxonomy): domain Eukaryota; kingdom Metazoa; phylum Chordata; class Actinopteri; order Characiformes; family Prochilodontidae; genus Prochilodus; species Prochilodus magdalenae. The sequence goes on from JAMWET010002329.1 coordinate 193,956, forward strand.
TAGTTAGGCATACAAAGAGTACAGATAGGAGGAAAGACTGGCTTAGCACAGTAAATGGAGATAACGTTTCAATAATCAGCACTAATCCATCTGCATTTTCCATCAACTCTAACAAGCAGGCCTTTCACTGGTGATGAAAGATCATGTTTTGGTGGAACAAAGCTGGCTCTCTGGCTCTCGGCCTTTATGAGAGAGTAATGAGCAGTGTCACTCCCGGCACAAACAAAACATTTCCTCTCAGAGGAGCCGGCGTGGTTTGACGTTGCGCGCTCCGTGTGTGTTTTGCCTCCACTCCAGAGGAGGGTTTAATAGTGTTTGCCACATGAAATCCCCAATCGCTGCCTGAATGGGTGTCGCATGGGACTTTGGTCCAACAAGGCGTCCAGAATCAGTGTTTTTGAGCGCGTTATCGGGCCCGCGCAGACTGCACCAACCCCCACTTCCTGCCTCACAGCCAGGAAGCCAATGGCTCTGTTTGATATAACTGGCTGCCATAGCATCACAGCAACAGCCTCCGGTACAGAAGCAAAAACAGGGTCACGCTATTACTTAACACCAATACATACCAGTGTGCATTCTCACCAGTCCATGACCAATATAAGCAGCATTAAACACAGCAGTGCAGCACAGGGGTGTATATCGCCTCTGATGGCCTTACAAGAAGTTATGCATTATGGATGCAAGAGATCACGAATAAATAGGATGTATAAGCTACAGGTCTACATTTCTGACTGCTGCTTAATCCTTATACCCTACTGACCCATATGTAGGCCTGCAGTACCATTCCTCACTCTCAGAACAGCAGTCACTGAGTAATAAACACTAAGCTTAACTACCACAGTGAAACGCAATATCTAGGTCTAGCTTGAAAGGCTATGTACGTGGTCTAGCCTACGTGCTCGATGTCTATGAAGCAGGTCCTCAACTGCATTAAATCACTGGGTTTTTGAAGCAACAGGAAGACAGTAGCAAAGAGGTGCAGTAGTAAATTAGAGGAAAGCAAATGAAATACGATTTTACTTACAACTGTGCTTCTTCATGAGAAAGGCGCATAATGCAGAAGCAGTGGGAGGAAGTGGACGCGGTTCAGCATACGTTAGCTAAAGTGAAACCCAGAGAGGAACTCACTCAGCCAATAGGCACTCACTCAACACATCACCAGCACTTTTCAAACACATGTACCTGTGACTGCGCAACAAAGCACATCACTCTTAGGCAGAGCTAATGGCAGCAGCTGCTGGAGCTTGAAGAGGAGCATGGACCAATACTGTACACAATAAGAAAAATTAAATATTTATAAATTATTAGAAAAACTGTTATATAAACTAAATATAATATAATATAATATAATATAATATAATATAATATAATATAATATAATATAAGACATAACTTGTACAGGTCACTTTTAATGTATTTGTTCCAAAGAATTGTCCAAATACAATTAAAAGAAAATGTATAGGGTCTGTGCAGAAATGTAATTTACAATATATAATACATTAAATAATTCTTAAATAAATATAAAAACCTATTTTGTTGCACATGTATTGCTTCTAATATGATGCACGTACAATCTGAACTATTTAGGTAGTCCATTCAACTTCTAAACCAAATGGTACATGATTGTGCAGCAAACTGAATTTAATCTTCTATATTATTTATTGACTGATTCTGAACTTTGCTCCTGCCTGTATACAGTCCTGTGGAAAGGGTTTAAGCTCCTGAGTAGATTGTAAATGTTTATTGAGCTTTAAGTGTTTATAGATTCAGAAGATCATTAAGATTAATCTGACAGGGTGCTTATTTACATGGCTCCACCTTGTTTGGCTAATGAAAACCTAAAGTTGGAATGAACAGATTGGTGCGATAGCTGTAGATGCTGGGAGGTCAGGAACTAAACCTGCGATCTCAGTTTGTTCCCCAAAAGATTTCTGCTTTTATGAAAATAAGAATTCTGGTTCATTTTTACTACATTGATGTATGTTTTGTATTTACATGTTTGAACCATGACAACACATTTACTGCTGAGATAAATGACCTGCTTCATTATGAAAAGGCACCCAACCCCAAACTACTCCCCGGGTGCTGTGTGTGTTTCACTAGTGTGTGTGTGTGTGTGTTTCACTTCACAGATGGGTTGAATGCAGAATACAAATTCCTCTGTGTGTAAAAACACAAATGGCAAAAAATGGCTACTGAGAGAATGACTGGCCTCACCGAAATTTAAATTTAAAATAATATAAAGCAGCTAAGAGTAGCTAGGGGTAAAAGGGTTCAGGTCTAAAGTCAGAGCCAGTTAAAAGTCTGAACTGGGTTTCAAACTCTGATTTTGAACCAGTTCAGCAGAACCATCCATACGTCTCCCCACACAAACACCCTAACACCCTACAGCAGAACAGAGTCAGAGAGTCAAAGGAAGCGAAGCAGAACCCTCTGGCTGCGCCGTCTCTGTTTACTGAGCTGTTAACACGTGGCTGTTTTCTACTGGGGGTCCTGTTTGTAGGAACACAAAGCCGTGCCGGTGGGACTCCTATTAACAGCACAGTGGGAGGTCTCTGGTCAGCCTGGAATACTTCCTTAAAAGATCAATGGCTGTCTGGGTCTGCGAGACTGTTCTGAGGTGTCTGTGGATGGAAGGCACACTACGCTCCTCCAGGCTACCATAACAAACCCTGCATAGCATTATCATTCTGGAAGGGCCAGAAGCTGCGGAAACCAGTACTTCACTGACTAATTAAAAGAGCTCAGGCTTCTACTGTATTTGACTTTGTCCTCCTGAACTCCATGTATCATCTCATGTCTTTAGTGTGGGCTTTTTCTAAATCTTTCATAGTCCATACATGACTATTTTCCGTACACACCACAGACTGTCAAGTCAAGTCAACGTTTATTTATATAGCACTTTTTACAACAGATGTCACAAAGCAGCTTTACAAAGAATCTGGTGTTCGAGCCCCCAGTGAGCAAGCCGAGGGCGCCAGGCAAGGAAAAACTCCCTTAGTTAGGAAGGAAGAAACCTCGAGAGGAACCAAGACTGTGTTTGTTAATGCACCTTTAAGGCTGATGTATTCAAATGAGCTGTGTTCTGACTGGACGTCCTATCTCACGGAGCGAGGAGGGTTTGGTACTCCGCAGCACATCTCAATCCATCAGCCCAGATGATCTGTATAACTTGGAAACAGCACACTTGGTTATGGCCAAAGGTGATTCAAGAGTCTGCTGGGGCCCTAGACAAACATTCACTGGGGACCATCAAAAGAATAGCTGCATCCAGAAGGAAGTATGGGGTTGCAGTGCTATTGGGAAGGAAGATAAAGGTTACCAGGAACAATAAATGATGATACATTTAGACTGATATGGACAATATTTCCTGAGCTACACATACAGAAGTAGAGCCATGGAGTTGTAGAGGTTCCTAATGGTGTCCTGTGATAATCTGTCCCATGCATCTTAGTATGAATATTCTCACACAGCTCCTGGAGGTTTTGCGGCTGTGGCGGAGATGGAGGGGGGTTTGGTCTGCTCTGGGTTCTTGTCATGCGTCACATGTATAGAAGGTCTGCAAAGACAACAAACCATTCATCTTGGCTCTGACCACGGTGCCTCCACACACCTTCGTCGGTGGCCTCGACCAAGGCAAAAGCAGGACCCGCTGCCATTCTGAGTCACTCCATGACAGTCGTTATGCAGTCGTTGGCGACATTGATGTGGTGCTAAGGGTAGTCATTGTAAAGGTCTACGTGCATCTAGACTCCTGCTTCAAAGGTGCAGACACTAACAGGGTAACTCATGGAGGTATCACTGCTCACTGAATGTCAGCAATAAGACCCGTCCTTGCTTCATAACATGCATGGCAAACAACATTTTATTATTATTATAAGATATAAATATACCCTCTGGGGCCCCCCCACTGGTCTGAGGCCCCAAGCAGTTGTCAGCCTTGCCTGGCAGTAACAGGCACCTCTGGTTATGGTATGCGGGTCTGTGTTCCTAAGTAAGCACTTTAGTGCTAAAAGTCACACCCCACAGTGCAGAAACACATGTTCCTCAGCTCAGAGCACCAACCCGAGGTTCCACTGGGACATGCACATCACTGCTGTCAGAACCAAACCGTGTAACTCCTTTTCTGTTGTTTTTCGGTTTTTGACATAATTCGAAAGCATCTGCTGCCCCTCTACACTGTGCGGATCTTTCATGATGAATGGACCAAAAGAAATGAGCCAGGAAGTCTGGTTCCACTGACGTACATCAAAACTACGTGTTTACAACTACAACAACACATGTTTTCGCCTCTCCTGTGAAGTTATGATTTTGGAGGTTTTGTTCTATATGCAGAAAATGTGCAGCGATATGCTCTATATGCATGTTCATAATGATATGTGCAAAAGTCTGGGTGGTCCTGATCACATTTCATGTTTTGTTGATTTGTTTTAAGTGAAGTAAGTTATAGATCCACATATAGACACACATATTAATGACATTATTACCCAAATAACAGGTAATCAATTAGCTGATTGTCTATCACATGCTCCCCTAACAAAAATACTGCAGTAAAGTTTAAAGTAAAATATTTTAGTTGCTGATAACTTAACGGATTAATGAGTTTAATGTACAAATATTATTACAGCACATTCGTTTTCAACTAATAACTTCTTGTTCCAAACATACAGTACTACTTTATAAAAATACCAATACATACTAGGGGAAGTTTGGATTTTTGCTAATAGCTTATTTTGGTGTACAATTAACTGAGATTTTATTTAGTAAAAAAATAAATAAATAAAATGTGTAATGTCCATCAGCTTTTGCACAGGACACTTTTTAATATTTTTCAAATTATTAAATACATTTTCTACTGAAATAGTGCAGGTTGATCATGTGCCATGCCTTGTTGATTTTCTAAGCCCATTTTCACATTTTCAAGCCCAAATACAGTTTATTTACTGAATTTAATATCATAATGAATAGTAGACGTGCTCTAGTAGACATCTAGCTCTAGTAGAAGTGTAAATTGTGTTGCACTTATAACGACCTTTTCTCCTCTATAGGAATGAGCACTGGGCTGGGGTTGCCAGGTAATGCTTTACTTGCTCTATGTCTGTGTATTAATCTCTAGGTACCAGCACTGGCCACCCAATGGAACATTAAGCACGGTTGTAAGTCGTTCTGGATAAGAGCATCAGCTAAATACCTTAAAGTACCTTAAAATACCTTAAAGTTACCTTTAGTACTTTTTACTTTTTTAATTTATCTCAGACCCTATTTATTGTTTGGTGTAATTTGCCTTTAGTTTAATACTGTAAATAATCTGTGTTCTTTGTTACTTGTCATACGTGTTGCTCTTACCAAGACAAATTCCTTGTATGTGTAACATACTTGGTGAAATAAAGAGATTCTGATTCTGATTCTGAAATGTAAATGTAAATGAATAAAACACAAAATGCAGCCTGGGTGAAAGGTAGGGCACATCTATATCACATGCTGAAATGAGTCAACAAATAGAAACTGAATTAAATTTGCAGTAAGATGCTGCATTTAAGTTTGTTCTCTCTGTGTATATCAGGATCAGCTTTCTTATTTTCAGTGTCAACAAAATGTCATATAAGCAGGCATCCACAAAATTCACCCAACTATTTAATCAAGTTCCATTAAATGGCCAACAAACTGCCATTAGCCGCATCACGTGATACTTGTTTACGACTGGTTTCACTAGATCAGCGAGTAAACAATGGTTCATTTGCAGGCTGAAGAGGAGACCTGGGCTGCAGTTCAGTAGTGCACTACACACTAACACTACACAGTATATACTATGTACAGCTCCTAAGAGTATGAGTTCAGCAAACTGGTAACAACATACTGCTCATTTCTTACTAACAGGACCTGATGAGGCTTACACCATACCAGGCTGGACTCTGAAGGAGCTTCGGTGGAGGTCCTATTGTACCTTATTTACTAGAGTACATTTATTTCTACTGGATGTTGTGACAGATTTGGATTAAACTCATTTATACACCATTTCCAGTCCTGTAACCACCATCACATCACAGTCCAGTATTCTTCTAGCATCTTCCAGAAGTGAAAAGCCCACCCCCCACACACACACCCCTATTGCATTGTGGGATATTAGTGCCCATCACCACCATACTCAAAGACTGACTAGTTCTAGGCGTGCATTGTAGATATTTGGGTATACCGAACTTTGACACTTTGTGTGTACCGACACCACATACTACATACTCAAAACCTAGTTAGTACTAGTATTAAGTGTGCTGTGGGGATGCAGCATGTACCAATGTGTGAGCTGTTATTTTGATTGGCGTAATCAAATGTGTTGTATATAACTTTGATTAAATGATTGACAGTTTTTCAAACCGCTTGTGTTATAATTACGAAACATGCAACTCACAACACGTAACTAGTAGCACTGAAGTTTCACTGTGTAAATAAACACAACCTAACCAGCTTTCTACATGTATAAGCTTCATCATAGTTTGAAAATACCTGAGTAATAATCAGTGGTCAAGATGTAAACAGAGTCATTCAGAGGGGTTATTCGGGTTGTTTGCCGTGAAGTGTTTCATTACAGAGTATTTACAGTGGTGGTGATGGGAACCAGGGGTCGCCATGTCTACAACACAAACACGGCCATTTTGTTTACTCTCCAAAACAACCCAGTGAACCTACACAGTTTGCAGTGATGTTAAATTTCCACCCATAAGAAAATATGGTTTTACACTTAAGTAGATAAGAAGAACCAAATTAAACAAATGTGACAAAATCTCATACTTGGTCATTTATTTATATGGGATGTGTGATACTGGATCATTACACTTAATAAATAAGTGACCAAGTATAGCATGTTCGTCTCATTCGTTGTCTCCAAGCCCCACTGTGTGTATGGTATGTTGGTAATGGTAAAATAGTGGTTTATTAAAAATAAATTAATTAATTAATAAAAAAACAAAAAAAACCCCACGTCTTAGGGAGTGTAACCATCACTTCATTTCATGATGTAACTTCTTTTCTGAGAAAAAATTCTGAACACATTCCGCTCTTTCAGGCGTCTGGCTCCTATCATCTCCACTGTGAGCATTTCTGGCTCCCCAGGTTTATCCAGAAACCACTCTGAATGACTCTGCTTCAACTCAGCCATTAAGTTTGCAGAAATCAAAGAAAGTACAAATCTATCGCAATTTGACTTAAGTGCATGGCACTGAGTAAACAATCATTACCCACCTCTGCATACGTGCCACTAAAGCATTGCACAACCCCCACAGCAATCTTGCTGCTCTGCTGGTTCCCCCAGCGGCGCTTCCACAACAAACCTGCAAAAACAAGCCGAGTAAGCCTCCTGCGAGTTTACGCAACTCTGCTTTACCTGTCAGAGCAGCAGCATCTGCTGGCTTCATCAGACAGAACCCTCGCTTTAGTCCCCTAAAACTCGAACCTCAAACTCACCTTTGCTTACCGTCGTATATTAATATACAGCATATCCATCGTTAGAACTGCTCGCAGTGTCGGAAATCTGTATGAGAGTCAGTGTGTGAGCAGCCAGACTTACCCTACAGCAGAGAGCTTGCTCAAGCTTCACAGCAAAACCCCAGACCTTCACACCAACACCTCAGCTGTAACTGACTGGAACAAAACACAAAGCCAAAGATCAGTTCTACTCTTCCGAACATATGTCTCTGACATAAACCAGCCCGTATTCAGGCTTTCAAAGCTGCCACAAGCAGCTGCGGAGAAGGTGAAGCTGCCCCGAGCCTGTGCAGTTAAAAAGCAGTTATAGGCAATAAGTGAGACCCTCCATTAACATGTGTGACTGAGAACTTCGTCAGCCCCCTGCTGAGACGGGGCTCCATCTGTAGTATTAGGGTTCCCTATTGCTGCTGCTGCACCATGCCCAGGGCACCAAGTCAATTAGGGACAGTTAATAAAAAAATCTCAGCTGGAATCACACCCTGGACCTCACGGCTATTTTAATATATAGTCCCTTATTATTTCACACAGAAGGAAAACAGAATCAACCATACTGAGACAGAACCAAGCAGCTTCGTAAACAGACACTTTGTGAAGAAGAAATAAAACAAATCTAATAAAAAAAGATCAATGCAAATTTCCATTCTTGATGAATTAGTGTAAATTTAAAATTCTATTCTTAACATCTGTGTGACACTTTTTACCCCACAAGTGTTTGACAAGCCCCTTTTTTGGTTGACAGGCTATGCATGGTTTGCAAAATGTCACACAAGTTCATTTGGTTTTATCATGGCTTGGTGGAGTTCTTAATGGGGTGCCTGGGGGTTGGGGGTAAAACGCTATGACCTGGGGGCTAAAATCCCCGGCCTGGGCCTTCAGTGGTTACTACTTTATTAAACAACAACAAACATTATAATAAGATACACATTTTAAGCTCTTCATTCAGTATAATCACAAAAACCAGTTTCTCCATCAAGAGAGGTGGGTACTCCTGTCCTGGAGGGACAAATTCCTGCACTGTTTGGTCACTGCCCTGCTTGATCACACCTGATTCAGTTAATTTAGTTTGATGGTGTTGGAGCTGGAATAACATCAACCCATGCTGGACGTTATGGTACTTATGCTGCAATGACATGTTGCCAGTAGATGAACCTCAGCAAGTGGGATATCCACATACAGTACAACCCCAATTCAGAAAAAGCTGGGACAAGATGGAAAATGCCACCTGACGTGGTGGTGTGTTAGTGCGAACGGATCAGACACAGCAGTGCTGCTGGAGTGTTTAGACCCTGTGTCCACTCACTGTCCACTCTATTAGACCCTCCTACCTCGCTGGTCCACCTTGTAGATGTGCAGTCAGAGACGATAGCTCATCTGCTGCTGCACAGTGCAGTGTTGGTCATCCTCTAGTCCTTCACTAGTGGTCAGCACAGCAGTCTGCTCACAGCACAGTTGAGTTTAATGATCTGCAGATGAATACAGAATGCAGTTGTTTGAACTGAGATGGGTGTGGTACAGGGGTACCATCATGGGTGTGGGATATATGGGTATATGGGTGTGTATATACTGTGGATATAAACTAACCTCAGGCAGTGTTTTTAGACCAGAACTCTTCTATTCTCACTTAATTACACTTTTATTGTTCAGCAGGTCTCCTAAACTCAAGCTCACTGAATACAATCAAACCTCTGTGGAAAGAAAAATGACAAATCAATCCCTGGATTAGTCCCAAATTCTAGAAGACTGATGTAATGCCAGTTTGGGAATGTATATGCTAACGTGGTGACACCGAGACAGACACAAAGTCAATAGCGTTTCATTATTAATGACTCTAGTGCTTCATCTGCAGGAAGTTAGGATCCATTAAGTCCTCGTCTTACCGATCGTCTCTCCTGACCACAGCTCTCCTCGGTAAGGAACACTGAGATCATGCACATGGGACTCACCTCGCTGTCTGACATTGACTAGACTTTGACCCACTCAGAATGGAGACAGGACCTCACGCGGTAATGGAGGCTATCAATGGAACCGGATTGCTAGAACACAGTGAAGGTTTCATATGTCCATCTATAAGCACATCCATCAAACAACATCAGTATGTGCTCAAAGACATTGAGACGTGTCTATATCTAGCTCAGACATCAATTGGTAGCTTTTAGGAGGGGTGGTTACAATTAGAATTGTCTTCCATCTGACAAGACAACATATAGCCGTGCCTTATAGGAGCGGTGAAAGCGGAATCATGAGGTTTGGATATGATACAGCAGCATGTGAGATATATGCTCCAAGATGGAGAACTCTTAATCGCTTAACCCGACTTCCACACAGACAATATACTGATGATGCTGTTCTAACCTGCAGCTGTACATTCATCCCTAACCTCCCAATGGAGTGAAATTAGTCACCAGGGAAACTGTCCCACCCCACCCACCATGGTACAACTCCTGGTAATTCTTCACACCACCATCTGAGAGCATTCTAGGAGCACACTTGTTTCACACATCTTCCTGTTCTAATCCAAATCCAAATTTCAGTGTGGTATGGGGTCGGCAATATGACAATATTATCAGATTAGAATTAATTATGACTCTGGTCAGTTCGTTATATCTGGTAAAGGCCAAGTGGCATAACGATTCAAGTGGAATCATACCCAAGATGCCAATGCAGGAGGTGGTCAGAGAAGCCACACGTTATCCCCTCCCAGTACTATTAAAACAAAAACCCTTCAAGTACAACCAAAACGCCTCTCAGTCCAGCAAAAACCCCTCCTAGTACAACCGAAACCCATTAAAGCACAGCCACAATCTCACCTAGTAAAGTTAAAACCCATCCCAGTACAACCAAAACTCCTCCCAGTCCAGCAAAAACCCCTCCTAGTACAACCGAAACCCATTAAAGCACAGCCACAATCTCACCTAGTAAAGTTAAAACCCATCCCAGTACAACCAAAACTCCACCAGTACAGTCAAAACAGAAGGTTTAGCCACAACACTACAATGGAGCACCATTATACCCAAATTTAGTTTAATCCACACTGTGCATGTATAAACTTCAGCACATGTGAGCTCACACAAACTGGATCTGTAGTAGTATGGTATATGATGAAAACTGTACTCGTTTTTTTTGCACTATAAGGGCTTTTACTTAAGAAACTTATGAAAACTGAAACACTGCAGTACATAAAGTCATTTGCAACAATCAAGTATCATAGTGCATTACTGCCCACCCCTAGCTTGGTATTAAATGGTAATTGACTATGCGCAGATGGATTAGAGGAACAGAAGTTAGAAGAACAATGTTATTCTAGAGCACACATTCTTTACACTACACAGAACCCAACACACTGACCTTCATTTTGAGCCTGGCCCAGCAGCCCAGCAAACACCATGACATTAACTGTTCTTCTACCGCTGTTCCATGAGAACATGGGACACATCTTCATATACAGTTACTACGTTATCAGTAGTGTTTGTGTGAACCCCACTGACTGAACTGCATTTTTACATATTGCTATGTCCCACATTCACACCAGTGTTGTACTCTATCCCACATAACCACCCTGTATGTAAAAGCTATTACATACAGCTACTTCAATGATGGTTAAACAGAATCACATAAGCACAATGTGACAGCTGACTCAGGGTAATCCTGAGCGGATGACGGAAGTGGTCATGTATTAGGCAGCAATAAGAGAACTGTGATGGACAATTGACTACTCTGTCGTCACTGGACATGGAGAAGCAAAGCCTGGCCTTTCCACTGATCTGGTACAGAGCAGAAATGAGCCGAGCAGAGTTAGAAGTGCATTTCTTACTGCTGATTCATAACCTGGCAGCGCTCTAGTACAACAGCAGCAGCAGATGACTGTTTTTTTTGTTCCACGGTTTACAGAAGTGAGAGAGCTACGCACAAACGATTTTCTGCATCTCCGAAAAAAGCATCACAGAGACGTCTGCATATATGCACTCATAGCATACATACAAACCACTGATGTACGCCATTTGGTATAGTGCTGTGCTATACACCAGTGGTTGACCATTATTGTAGCGGTGTTTGGAAGCTGATGCCACCCACACTTGCGAGATGTAAACAGGCCCAAGATTCTAATTCTAATTTTGGCACATTTAGCTTAATGTATTGGAAAGAACACATTATAAAATGCGCCATGGCTGGATCATAGCACAGGTCATATCTTATGCCTTATTGTAACCCAAAATGGGGGACATAAACATTAATGGTGCATTACAATGTGCAGAAAATAAAAATACAGATGACCAGATGTACCCAAAGATTTACATATCATTGAAAATAATCTTGCTCAAAACAATGCATGTCGTAACCATGTCACATTACAAGTTCAGTCAATCATTTTTAATATAAGGCATCACCAGACCCAGCGTTATGATCACAGTACTATTATTTTAGCCATATCAGGAAGCTCTAATAGTTCTACAGATTTCTATTCTTTAATTACACATCCAGTCTTTTGCTAGACTCCTCCTCCCAGTCCACATCTAGCACCTCGTCGTCTATGACTGAGGAGCTGAAGAATGAAAAGCCAGACAGAAGGCCTGCAGGACCTCCTGAGCCCAACTCAAAACACTTCCTCTTCTTTGGGTTCAATGATTGCTCCCCAGCTCCACCAGCCAACTCTGGCTTTGGTTTGCTAGCACCATCCTTTGTGGCTAAATTCATTAATGTCTGTGGGTTGGTGTTTCTCTGCTCCCTCGTTTCCTGGACTGTCCGTGTTTGTGCACTTTCCGCTGTGCTGGAAGCTTTTTCCATTACACAGTCACTGGAAACTGGTGAGGGTTCTGGCTGTCCTGGGGCAGTGGTGCTCTTTCCTACAGTCCTTTCCTCAGTAGAAATGAAAGAGAACCGGGTAAGCTTGGTCAGAGTGGAAGAAGCCACTTTGGGTGTCTTTGGGTGACTTGGCCCTTGGAGATCCGCAGAGGGCTGGTCAGAAGCAGATTTCGACTCACCTGAAGCCGCGCTGGAAAGTTTTTGGAGAAGGTGCTGAAATGTATGCTCTACATTTTCACCCCCTCTTCTGTCTTTGTGTAGCTCCTCAGAGGGAAGCTCTCTGACCTTGGCTTCAACTCGCTGACGGAGCTTCTTGCTTGCACTGCTGCCCTCTGCTGGCTTCTTGGAAGACGTGCGATTTCCGCTCTCCTCCCACTCTTTTTCTTTCCTGTCATTCTCTGTAGGCCGCCTGGGAACACTTTTCCTGCCATCGCATCCATCCGCTGGAGGAACCTCTTCACTGCTTGCATTGCCAAACTCATTTGCATGAGTCATTCTTCCTCTAGGTCTGAAAGTAAAGCTGGAGAGCTTGTTGCGCAGGTCCTCACCACTCTCTGCTTGCTGTTCTACCACAGGGACACTCAGTGAGACTGCTTTTCTTTTGGAAGGCTGCTTTTTGGCTGCTACCGGCGTGCTGTGTGAAGGAAACGTGTCTGGAGAGAACATCTGCTCTGAATCACCACCAACATCTACAGTTCCACCCTTAGTGCTCGGCTCCACGCTCTGCAGGGGGTCCCCGCTCATCCCTTTCAATCGTTTCACCCGCAGCTTTTTTGAGCTTTTCTCCACTACAAAACTGGGTCTCTCCGCCCCCTCCGCATCCCTGCTTGACTCAGCCGCCGCCTCCACGGCTCCAGCAGCCTTCTTCACCCACACGGATGTCTTGCCATGTGCAGAGCTGCTGTTGCTAGGCAACATGGTAGGCTCGTGTGGCTTTGCTTGGTTCTGTGTGGACATTGTGATAGGGGACACTGTGATGGGGGACACTGTGATGGGGGACACTGTGATGGGGGACACTGAGGGCAAAGTGCCGTCTGCCTCTTCCGGGCCGTTTAAGCTGTGGAACCAGTTCAGGCCTGAGTCGGGTGCAGTTATCACATCACTGTCCACAATCTCTGCATGAACATCACTGAGCTGCTCCAGTCCAGAAGAATTGAGTGAACTGCTGTGCAGCCTGAAAAGAAAAAAAAGGATCTCATTTGAAAAATTCAGCAATTCTGTTTAAGACAAAATACAACCATGTAGGAATCATCATGGACGCGTAACACAGCACAGGTTACAACACCTCCTTTAAAGGAACAGAGTTTTAGAAACTTATTTAAGCCATTTACATATAAAATATAAAAAGTAGAAGGTTAATTAAGTAATGTAAGATTAAGTAAACTAATAAAACAAACATAGCTTTATTATTTAAATTCTAATAAAACAGCTTGGCATTATTTTATACTTTATATCCTTAAAAATTATTACATGTTACCAAACAAGGAAACTTGGAGTATTTAACGTTTTGCAAATCCCTTGATCCCTCTTCAAATGTCACACCACTAGGAAAACCAAAAGACTTTTATTCTGACATACTTGTAAAGAAAGAACAGCAACAGATACCGCATCATAAAGAAGACCCTATAGACCCTGATGGAGCACCACCAATGTGGGTAATTTTCAGATATATCATTGGAAATGTTTATATGGGTTGCAAAGTACGAGTCCTAGACTTCAGCAGTGGTAAATGACTTTACAGTCAAATACTTTACTTTATAAAACTGTTTATCACTTTTTAAGTTTCAACAAACACAGCAAGCCTGTCAGGTTTCAGTACACCCCGATATAGGATATAGTATTTACAAGTTTCATTAATAAACAACAACAACAACAACCACCATCACACAACTATTTTGAATGACTGAGCTTTCCTTATTTGTACAATACATTTTAATAATAATTATTCAAATATTAGATAATTTTCCAATAAATACAAAAATTCTATAGCCCTTAATAACTGTAAAATTTAGAATTGATCATTTTAAATCACTTTAACGATTATTTGACATTCACCCATTACTTACTTTTTTCTTACCCACATTTCTTTCCATTTGCTTTTTATTCATATCTTTGTGTCCTTTAAACCTTAATATGGTTTTGCATCCTACAGTAATTGCACATTTCTCCTCTGGAGTTAATGAATCCATCTATGTAACTAGCTATCTAGCCATCTAATCTGAATATGCATATAGTTAAGTGCTTCTTCACTGATAATTACAGACACTTGAATGTGGTTTACCTGGAGAGCCTCTCCAGCTCTTTGTTGAGGATGTGGGTCAACCCCAGACCCTCTAGCACAATCTTACACTGTGTTCTGTACTGCTCTTTTGGGTTGTCGGGGAAGGAGGTGTGCAGTGTGTTCACATTACCAAGTAGAGCGCCCCCCTGTGGCAAGAGAAACAGACACAAAAACAAGCCTGACTTTTTTCTACTTCTCCAAAGAGTAGGATTCTCCCTAAGAAGTGATGAGACATACCTGCATGGAGCACTCCATAACAGACACAACAGCAACAGCGTCCTGAACTGTGACTGTCTCTCTAAACATCAGCCTGGCATGGGCTGAAAAGGGTAAAGGGGGAAAAAAAATAAAATAAAAAATTATTTATTATTATTTAAAAGAGTTATCTGGATTTGTATACGTTTCAGACTACACACACACAGACAGGCACACACACACACACACACACACACACAGACAGGCACAAACACACACACGCACACACAGATACACACGCAGACAGACACAGGCACACACACACACACACACACACACACACACAGACACACCTGCGTACACACACAGACACACAGACACACACACACAGACAGAGATAGAGACAGAGACAGACACAGGCGCACACAGACAGACACAGGCGCACACAGGCAGACACAGGCGCACACAGACAGACACACACAGACACACACACACACAGACACACCTGCGTACACACACACACACAGACACACACACAGACAGGCACAAACACACACACGCACACACAGATACACACGCAGACAGACACAGGCACACACACACACACACACACACACACACACACACACACACACACACACACACACACACACACACAGACACACCTGCGTACACACACACACACACAGACACACCTGCGTACACACACAGACACACAGACACACACACACAGACAGAGATAGAGACAGAGACAGAGACAGACACAGGCGCACACAGACAGACACAGGCGCACACAGACAGACACACACAGACTGCAAGTCTGCATTTGAGACTATGCCAAATGTCACAGTTCAAAGCAAATGTGTGATGATTCAGACATTAGCGCTAATTGGTGGTGCATTAGCCCTTAAACTAAAGACCACTGTAGTTAGTTGTTTAAATAGTTTTGGGGTAAGGGGAAATAAAATAAATTAACATTTAGTTGAACTAACACTCTAACAAAATTAATTTGGCTAAGTAATACATCATGTCATTATCCTTATTATGATCATGTTAACCCAGATAAATGAGTTTATCACAGTACCAAACAACATACAGGACATAAAACACACAAAGTGTTATAAATATACTTTTCAATGAATTAATATGTTGGTTCTACATTTTAGGGATTTCTGTTTTTTATATCTGTTTCTGTATAATAGAGTTTCTTGTCACTTAACGGTCATGTGTTTGGTTTAACCTAAACTGTTTTCAGGTAAAGCTGCTAGATATGACAATGAATATGATGTGAAGGTCCTCAGATCAGAACCCGTTCACAAAACAGCCATACAAGCTTCAAACAAACAGCTGAACTAAAATGCAGTGATATTCAGTGTCTACATAATCAGAGGTAGAGAAAATGTGTGCAGGTGTCAGAGAGAGAAAGTGAGAGACAAAAACACAGACAGGATAACAGACAGACTGACAGACCCTCTGCGAGGCGCCCAAGGCTCTCCAGCATGCGGATGGTTGTGCGGGCGGCATTTCGGCTGTCGCTCTGTCTCTGCAGCTGGTAGTACCGGGCCAGGATGGAGTTAGCCTCCTGAGTGATGTGGGGCCGCAACCTCTTTATCAGGCAGAAATAGGCCCTCATCTTCTCCATACTCCATAGTGATGAAGACTGACTTGGAGCACCTGTGGGAGCGAGACGGTGATGATGAAAAGAGATGAAGAAAGAGGGAAGGTGAGGCACAGCGGGTTCCAGTTTCTGTCAGTTAAGAACTGTAATAAAGTCCATGGTGTGTGTTTCATTAAGGTTAAAATAAAAGGGCACGAGACCTATTTTAGTCATTCACACTGCCCATACCGAGGGGCAGGACAGTGTGTGTGAGTGAGTTTTTGTATTACGATTACAGAGTGAAGCTAAACTTTATATTAACATTGCGTGTTTTGCTTCCGTGTCTAATATTCACATGTGCTTAAGTATTACATAAGGGCCAACTCAAAGCACTTATTAGCCCTTAACCACACAGCTGGTGGAGATCTATGAAATATCTAGATACCATCAACAGCACCAGAGGGCCACAGTGGTGAAAATTGCGATGCAAATAATTTAAAAACAGTTTATTACTATTTATACATTGTTATGTCATTTTCTGTACAAGTTTTCATTCTTATAATAAGATAACTGGGCACATTGTCCAGATATCATTACAGACATTGTATAATATCCCAGGTTTAAATGTAAACAAACCTTTATTTTGGAGTATAAAGGAAGATATGATTTTATCCCACTCTGGGTTTTTGGTGTCCAGCAGAACCAGAACCAGGTCAAAGCGGCTGAGGAGAGGGCTGGCCACAGCCACATTCACAGAGACCGACACATTGGGGTCATACTGGCCCTTTGGGTTGGTGGCTGCCAGAATGGTTGTCCTTGTGTCCAGTTTACACACCATTCTGCGTTCAACAGAGACACGAATTAGTACTCAG
The DNA here is from genome assembly GCA_024036415.1 of Prochilodus magdalenae. Taxonomy (NCBI): domain Eukaryota; kingdom Metazoa; phylum Chordata; class Actinopteri; order Characiformes; family Prochilodontidae; genus Prochilodus; species Prochilodus magdalenae. Next base: position 211,183 of record JAMWET010002329.1, read on the forward strand.
TGTTAGTCAATGTGAGGTTTTCCCTTCATAATTCATTATAGAGGAGTTACACGGCAGGGCAGTGTAGTTTGATGAGATACGGTTTGATAAAAAGCCAACAACTTTACAGATTTCTTTTATGATTACATGAGTTTTTAAAGAAGTGTGGCTTCCCTACAATACATAACTCATATAATGAATAACATTTGCATGAGTTTTATTGTTTATTAATAAGTTTGAGTACGCATTTTCAGCTTATTCCTTTTGGTTCCACAGAAAAAGGTCAAAATCATGGCTAAAATGTAAAGAATGTTTTTTCTTACTGCAAAATAAAGCAAACTCCATATTCCAGAAGCAAAATTGCAGAGATTAGGAGTTCTGTTAAGCAGCTGGACGTTGTTTACTGGTGCACATGGTGAAAGTACTGTCTTGTGTGTTTATAATCAATCAGTGAAAAACGAAGTGCAGCATTACTAACCCAGCCTTGGCCACACTAATGGTCTGCTGCTCCATGGCCTCATGGATGCTGGTGCGATCATGCTCCTTAATGCTGTTAAACTCGTCGATACAGCACAGGCCTCCGTCAGAAAGAACCAATGCTCCTGCCTCGAGATGCCACTCTCCAGAGTCTTTCACGGCAGCTACAGTCAGGCCTAGTAATCACACGCATGAATAATGAAGTGATTCATTAATTTATTCATTTAATGATTAATCAATAATTCCGAAGACCATTAACCAGATATACCCTTCTCCTTTATGTGAAGGTGAATGGCAAATTAACCTTAGCTCAACCCACCACTGCAACATCCATTCTTAGAATGTGGAGCTCCACACACATACAAATATCTGAAGAAATCAATAACAACTGTATAATAAGTATTAATAAATTCCTCTTTTTTGAAAGAATGGGACTTGTCAGTGTTGTGTAAGCGTGGTTCCCATTCCAAGTTTAAATCAAATTCCCTGACTCTTACTGACCTAAAAGGCGAATTTCCATGACATATAATAATTGGAATAACAGTTAAAAAAAACAGGTTATTTTAAACCCATCAATTTATAAGCTTCATCTATGTGTGGTGAAAACAAAATGCTTAAACATTATTAATAAAGAAAGTTCAACACTTAATTTTTTTTTTTTAAATGGACTCTTGACCAAACACACAAGAACAACTATAAAAATTTTTACTATGGATGAATGAATACTTGAATCATGGAAAATCTGGGACATTGATATGTCCAATAAAACTATTAAACTATCAGGACTGTGCGAAATTGCTTTCATATATTATGTGTATATTGACAGAAGAGTAGTGAAATGGGAAGGTGTTACTGCACCTGCATTAGTGGAGCCAATGCCAGCGGTGAGGACAGAGCGTGGGGTGATCTTGGCTGCATATTTTAGAAACTGAGACTTCCCTGTGCCCGGATCTCCCACCAGCAAGAGGTGTGACTCGCCTGCGGGAAAACAAAACCTCTTCAACAGACAAAAAACAAACACACACCGAGGGGTTCAGAGAGCGAGAGTAAGAACACATACCTCTCACCTTGGTTCCTGAGGCATCCACTCTCTGAACTCCACCAGCCAAAACCATGGCAACAGCCAACTTAACAACATACATTCCAAACACTTGGGGGCAGAGACTCATCAGGATCTGATTCCTGCCTTCGGAATGAAAGGAGGAAAGAGGAAAGAGAGAGATTTATCTTTTTATAATTTCAAAGGCTATTACGCTGTAAATATACAGTACAGTACAACAGTGTTACACCGTAGCCTTTCAACAACCAGCTTTAGCACCACACACTATTGGAGATGGGTGTTTGACTCCTGGTCTGGGTGACTACGCTGTGCTACACCAATAACAGTCCTTTGGCAAAACTCCTAACACTACATTGGCCTACCTGTAATATGATTAACCTTGTAAGTCGCTCTGGATAAGAGCGTCAGCTAAATGCCTAAATGTAAACGTCTTCATATCTTCTACACTGCAAATGTCAAGTGGATGTGTGAGGTCAAAACAAACAAACAAACAAACAAACAAACAAACAAACAAACAAACAAACAAACAAACAAGAGGCCCATCAGAAAATAGCTTCAAGTACAATGGGTGAGTATTCCCGCCATGATATCACAGTCAATGTAAATTCCCGTTATTATTTATCAAAACAACTTATGTATGTAATATATCTGTAGCCTATAGCAGACTAATGCACCTTATTAGGGTAATGGTATAGCTAACACGGCTAAATCATGTGGTCACATATGACATTTCTATTATTTGCAACATTATTCTATTACCCTTTTATTCTAAGCCACAGAGACAATGGCATATGATCATTTCTATATTTTAAGGATGAGCGGTTCCTTATTCATTTGAAGTGGAATGGCAGAGCACTGAGCCTAAAGAAATAATTAAAATAACATCGTGACATCACAGAGCATCAAAGTATGCTGTCTGCAGTTAGAGTGGAGCATTTACAGGTGCTGGTTTTGTCGTTGTCACGCACTCACTGTGCTTACTGTTACAACACAAAGTAGAAGGCCATGAAAACAGATTATCACACCAATCGTTTTGGTGTGTTACATAATATTATGTATTGTATTACATTTAAACAAACATAAATTCAGCAAACGCTACAAAAACGTCTTGTTGCCAGGTTTAAGGTTATTAATCGGCTGGTTAGAGGAGTACAACCACGAGCCTGCAACGTTTGCACAGCACAGCATTTTATACCTGTTTATTCAGACTTATTCTTCTAATCGGTTCAAAGTACTGTCCCTCTGACACTGGGAAAATAAGTCCAGTTACAGAGTGTCTGTAAATTACTGTATGAACTGTCCAACACTGTCATCATAGATAAGCCACAAACTGCTTACCAGCTATAGGGTCATGTTTGTGACTTTCCCAGAACTCCTCAAATTCTTTCTGGAAATCCTCTAGTGCCACTGCTGCTGTGGACTGGTCATTATTGATTTCAATGTAGTTTGCCTTCATCACAATCTCCACGTCACAGCGCGAGTCTTGGTACAGCGGCTTCCACCGCTGCCACACAACTCCATACACTGTGATATCGTCTCCTGGAAAATGCGTTTAGATGAAATTCTGACTTGTATGATTCTTATTTCAGCTTATTATTATTAAAGATGAGTAGCGAATGGGTTTAGACATTTTTTACCACATATACAGCCACATTTCTAACTGGACACACACACAAACACACACACACACACACACACACACACACACACACACACACACACACACACACACACACACACACACACACACACACACACACACACACACACACACACACACACACGAACGAACAACCGCACACACAGTAAAGATCACTACAGTCGACTGGTAATGAACACCAGCTTTCTTTTTCGGAGTATACAGCAGCTCACATGAATATTATTGGTTTAATATTGGGATGAAGGTTCCTTCATTTTGCTGATCAATATTATGGCACAATTTTCAGTGCATTCCTTTGATGTACAGTTTTGACTAACGGGCAAAATGCTAACAAAAGAAAACAAAGAAAAAAAAAAAGCATTTTATTTGTGTTACTTTATTTCTTCATCACTGTAAACATCTTTAGTACAATAAATATAGTATTATAGTGTATTATTATTATTATTATTATTATTATTATTACTGTTTTTATCATAAGTGTTACTAACGAGGATTTGGGAAAAGGCTAAACGTGATGTTTGCTAATAAAACTTGTCTACCAAAATGTGGAACAGTGTGTAGTCAAAAAGTAAAAAATAAATAAATATTTGGTGAGAAGCTGTAACTCACTAGTGACTTCTGCTGGATATTCCCTGCAATGGA
>JAMWET010002329.1:220000-302500 GCA_024036415.1 Prochilodus magdalenae
TGAGAGAGAGAGAGAGAGAGAGAGAGAGAGAGAGAGAGAGAGAGAGAGAGAGAGAGAGAGAGAGAGAGAGAGAGAGAGAGAGAGAGAGAGAGAGTCTGTGTGTGTGAGAGAGCGGGAGTGAGAGAGAGAGAGAGAGAGAGAGAGAGAATGAGAGAGAGAGAGAGAGAGAGAGTAAGAGAGAGTGAGAGAGTGAGGGAGAGAGTGAGGGAGGGAGAGAGAGTGAGAGAGAGACAAGAGCTGTCACTGGTTTCATGCCAGATCTCTTCCCCATATGCTAATACTGTTGCACTACCATAACACTACTACCTCTACCTCAACACTGCTGCCTTATACTGTTTGTAAATAATGTGTAACCTGTATAAAACTTGTAGTTTATTTATTGCTTGTATAGTATGAAAATTGTATGTTGTAATTGTCTGTATTTGTTGTGTATATGTGGAGTCATTGTGTATATTGTGCACTGCCAGTACTAGAGAGACACAAACGGCTGAAAACAAATTCCTTGTGTGTGTCAACATGGCCAATAAACCTGATTCTGATGCTGGTGTTATTCTCCACCACTAGAGACACTGGAATAGAACCTGATCATGTTTGATGCTTGCAGGATTTCTTTTTGACTGGTAAGAACGGAAGAGGAAAGAGGAGAAACTTCCTGGTAACATACTGCCCCCTATCTGTTTGGAATATGAATTTGACAGGTTGTGTTATCTTACAAATCGCTCCTTTGAAGAACAGTGATCACCTAGATGGTTCAGTATAAAGAGATCATAATATGCCCTGTTAAATTGGACTTTATCATCAGGGGATTTGGCCAGTTAATGAGCAGTTCTGAGAGACTCCTTTAATAATAATAATAATAATAATAATAATGATACTTTATTCTTATATAGCGCTTTTCAAGAACTCAAAGACGCTTACAATTGTTAGTTCAGAAGAGTACACAATCATCAGACAACAACAATAACAAAAACAAGGCATCAAGGTTATCCTTTTGAGTTATGGGTGGGGCTAAGTCTAACAGAGCCCTTACTGGGTGTCGTTGTACTTGACGGACCAAATAGCCAAAGCTGCGGACGCTCAGTGAGCTGTAATGTCCTCCACGAGTCACCCCGCCAGTGCCAGCACCACTAGCCGACGACTGCACGACGCAGGACTGCATACACACAGACCACCGCAATGACCATCCCCACCCATGGACTGGCGGCCTGTCTTGGGTGTTTCCCGCCTTTTGTCCAAAGAGCACTGGGATCGGCTCCAGAAGGCTGAAGAAGTACCCGCGTTCAGTTGCCATGCAGGGCAGAGTAGCCAGGATGAAGCAGCTACGCTCGGTCGGCATGCAGAGCAGCCGTGTAGCCGGGGTGTAGCAACCGCGTTCAGTGGGTGTACAGAGCAGAGTAGCCAGGGTGAAGCAGCTACGCTCGGTTGGCGTGCAGAGCAGCCAGGGTGAAGCAGCTACGCTCGGTCGGCGTGCAGAGCAGCCGTGTAGACGGGGTGTAGCAACCACGCTCAGTCGGCGTGCAAGGCAGAGTAGCCGAGTAGCCAGGGTGGAGCAGCCGCTTTCAGTCGGCATGCAGGGCAGAGTAGCTGCGGTAAAGCAGCCACGTTCAGTCAGCGTGCTGGGCAGAGTACCCAGGGTGAGGAAGCCAAGTTCGGCTGGCATATAGGGCAGAGCCTTGTTCCACAAAAAACACCACACAATACATGCGGGACATGGGGAGAAGCGGCAGTCAAACAGAACAACGCCAGCGATACTCTCGCCCGGAAGTGACGTTAGGACACGTACACACGAATTGCCACTGCAATTTTGCCCCCCAGATCATGTGTCAAGTGTCACAGTTCATCCTAACATCATCACTGACATTTTAAACAGTAAACACCATCAACTGGAAGTATTGTGATGTCATATGTTTGCCAAACCCCCCCTGTCTACTCTAAAACACAGTAAATAAAGCCCTACAGGTGTACTGCGATGCGACAGAGCAGGCTGCTGTGATGCCACGTGAAAACAGAGAAATCTCCAGCAGCACAATCTCACACCCAACAATGCCCTTCACCAAAGCCCTACCAAGGCACTCGCCTTCAGCAGAATCACACTGGAGCTGCGGACCGATAACGGCAGGCTTGGTTTGCGGGCTATTTATGGACTGTCTATTGCATTCTCACCATGTCCCTGAAAAGAGCCCACCTCGGGCTATTTTTACTTCACTTAGACTAGCACACAACGGCAAGCTTAACAATAACATGAAAGCTGTGTGAGGTAACAGGCAAGGTCGGCTTGGCGGGGTGAAATACATTCTGGAGACCAGGCTTTAGCTAGCTCCCAATAACAGTGTATAACAGCAGGATGTTCTTCACTCTCATCGTTAGGGCTGCTACTATTTATATTCGTAATAGAGCTATTTACTGACTGTTGTTGAACAGTTACTCACCATGCACAGCCATGCAGAAATACGTCACTGGAAAATAAAACTGAGCCTAAAAAAAGCTTTAAAGGACTTTATCATCATCATCATCATCATCATCACTGTCCACTGGCCAAAACAAAGTACCCCCTAAAAGGCATATGCACAGTAAAGGGCAGAAAACGTTCTGTTTTAGACAAATGACATTTCAATCATGGGAGTGGTGGCACGGCTACTGTCGCAGAAAGACCAGCGCTGGACTGAAGGCAGAATAATGCATCACTGTTTCCAGCACTAGGAGAAAACACATGGACATCAAGCGCAATGCCTATTCATGAATATCCTTTTCTATCCTCACCTGCTGCAACATTTAGGCTGTTATTATGAGCTACTGTAAGATTAGCCTTTCTGTTGCACCTCTTTGTACTTCTACCCCCAAAGGGGGTTAAAAAGAAACCACTTAAAAAGATTTCTATTAAACATGCTACATAAATAAGAGTCGTAACTAACAGCAACACAAAAAATAGACGTCCAGAGCATGTTTACCTTAATAGGCACCACAAAGAGCACATATACAGTTATCTATTATGATGAATTGTCAGAGATGTCATGCAGCTGATTAGATCCCCATGTCTCGCTTAGCCCGATCACCTTCACTTCTGAAGTACATTAGTCTGATAACTGTTTGCTTAGCTATTAAAGCGAGGGGAGAGCTACCCAGATAAGGTAAATCTGCAGTGTCCTGTGTAAGGGTTTGGTAATGCAGCTCCGTTTATGGTAAACTAAAGCTATGCGAGTTTTATAATGACTACTAGGTTACTGATGAGAAGGGTTCCACACTCTGCTTAATTGACTCAGTAATAACTAGGGCTGTACCCGACTCACTTTTGTCAGTCGAATCGGATTCGCCTGTCCTGGCCGACGATTCGACTATTCGTTCATGTTTTTTCTCCATGTACATTATCTAGTAATCAGTAAATCAATCTGCACACGTTTCAGATCTGATGTCCTCCTCATTTAGGAAGTCAGCAGAGTCACAGATGAACGATCTGAATTGGAGTCAGATTTAATTACAGGATACAGCGTCGGGCAGCAGCGCGTATTTATGCTAAACATGAGCACTTATAGCTTATAGTCTTTTTAATTTCACTTCTAACAGCTTCTTCAGTAGGAGGACCCTTCGTCTTTCATCTCTCATAAATAATGACCTGCTAAATAAAAACAAAGAAAATTATTTTTAGAAAAGAAGAAACAGTTTAATTATTATATTACCCGCGCTGTAATAATTATATCTCGTTTATCGGCAGGCATATTAAGAGACTGTACTTTTAAATAATCTTTTAAATAAAGATAATCGTAGCTGCAAACCAAAAAATATAAATATCTTATTTAGGTTCTAAAATAATGGAATTATAATAAAACAAACGTCTTTGCTCCGTTTCTCCTTCACTGCAAACAGCCATTACGTCTAAAATGAAAGTCAGCTCACTGGTTTGAAGCAGTGTTCGATGTCTGACTGAATGAAGAGCAGGATTAGGTTTGATTTGTTCAGATTCTCTTCTTCAGAAGCTCCTCCAGACTTCCTCTAAGACATCCCCCCGCGTTTCTCAGCTTCACAGCTTTAGCTTCCTTCACTGGTGAACCGCCAGCGCACGTTGTCACGTGGATTGAATTTTTTAGCAAGCATCACAGCCCAGCTAGAACTTGCGTATATACATTTATTATTCCCCTTTTAATAATGATTAAAATGTCTTTTTAAATTCTTAAAGTTCTTGTGCATTTCTGTAAGCTTTAGTCTGTTTTACGGGAAAAAACGGTCACTGTTCTCAGTCGCCTTAAAGGGTCTCTGACTGATGATTCGACTCGTCGACCTCTAGAGGGCAGCCCTAGTAATAACTACACTGTGCAGATTAGTTTAGTTTTTTCCCCCTAAATATTTTAAATTTACAGGCTAAAGTCTTAAATCCTAATACTTATTATTCAGCAACTACATGGAAGGTGAAGCAAACTGGTTGAATTATTCGTAGGCTATAGGACTCTGGATTGGAAGCTGGACCGGATGGAGCAGCATGGCTATTTAAGAGGTAATAAACTAAAACCTCCAGATATCCAGTTTATACTGTGGCCATGTCTAGGCTGTTACGTTAGTATGCCCTGTAAAAGCCTGGAACAGCAGGAACACTCCAGGCTTACATTGTTGATGTAATTAATATACTTAATAATGACCTGCATTGTTTTTTCATATCAGCAATGAACTGCCTGCTTCCCTTAGTCCACCTCAGACAGACCATCTCTGCATGAACCCAGTCACACAAACTCTCCTCACTCTGGATCGATACCTCTCCTGCTGACTCTGACTGCTCCATCAGCTTATCTTGTTGCTCCATGGTGCTGTGCTTACTTTTCTAACCAACCTCCTGTAGACAGACACAGCTCCTCCAACAAGCTTCATATCAAACACAGTTTTCAGGGATATTAATACAGACTATGTCTCTCTTTGTTGCACTGACACTCTACTACTTCAGGAACGTTTTACACTAGACTGCTGTAAGAATTTGATTGCATTTAGCCACAATAGCATTAACGACTTCTGGTCCTGATGCTGGACGATAACCTCTGGATCACTCCAACTCATCCCAAAGGTACAGAATGGAGTTCCATCCCTCTAGAGGACACAACTACTCCATAACCCAATGCAGGGGGGCTTTATAGCCCTTTAGGTGATACCTGGCATTGGGCACAGCAACCTATGCTCATGTGTGGCTGCTACAGAGCATCCCATTTCACTGTCACTGCTTTTCTGAGGGATTTAACAAGCTGAGTGTGCACCTGTCACCAGCTGGTGGTGCTTAAAGTAGATAGGTTTAGACATAAAGACCCTGTTTACACCTGATACTATATCTGGAGAATGGCAAGCCACATAAAAACAGAGGCTCAAACCCCAAACACACTGAAACAGAAACAAATCTAATCACTTCAGGAAGAGGCTACATTCGACCCACATGGTCCAGCATGGTACAGCAGTGTAAACGTCTCTCTCCAAGACACATTCCGCAACCGAAACCCTCCTAGAACATACCAAACTCCTCACCATACAGTACGTCACTAGGCCCATGACCTGCGTCTCTAAGGAAGATAATCATGGAGGACACACACGGTTGGGGACAAGACAAAACTAAATGCTCACATGGCAACCTGTCATTACATTTGTGGATTCTGTAGAGATTGAAGGATGAGACTGTACTACAACTATTCTATTACTGTTGCTACCTTATGACTGTCACAGCCATTTATATTACATTATTTGTGTACTGCTCTTTTGTTTATTTATTTTATATAATTCCTGAAAAAAAAGATAATTTAAAAGTGCAGTGGGGAGAGAGAGAGAGTGGGTCCCCCTTTCTTCCCCGCTCTTTATGTATCACATTCATAACATTTATTAAAAAAACACACACACCACCCTCCCACCCCAAAAAATAGCATTATGGACATATTGACAAAACAAACTGCAGATGATAGAGGTTGAACAGATAATCAAATTGGTAACTGGTGGACATGTAAAGATGAGATTTGCATTTTCCACCCAGAGCGATCAGATTTCAGTCTGGCTAACCGGAGATGTGTGGGACTACCAAGCGTACAGTAAATGCATGTGGCTAAAATCTTATCAGGACACAATCCAGACACGAATCACACAAAGTGACTGGGTGTAAACGGGGTCGATGTGTATCAGCCAATATCACGTATCACTAACAAACAGGTAGCTGGATCCAAATCTATTTGTTTTTGTACCATATCAGCATTCGCCTGTTCCAACTCAAACTGATGCAACTGCAACTTCTCAAACTATCCAGCTGCTGCTGCTGCAGTGCTGTGAATGTGACCAGAATAAAAAACTCCCTGATCACTTTATTCAATTCCGTCTTTCAGTAAACCCAAGCTCTGATGCAATAAGCATTTGATGTATCAACAGCGGCGCTGGCCCAAGAGACTTTAAGGAGTTTACAAAAAAGTGCTACAAAGGAGCTGGACTCCCACAAACGGTATCCCTCAAATCCCAGGAGCTGTCAAACAATCCCTTTCAACTGTGTCTTGAATATCGACTACGGAACAGTAGTTCAGTTCCTTTCTCACACAGACGAAAAGAATGATGCTTTTACATATGCAGGACATTTTCCAGCCCAGCATATGGTGTTCTAATGCAGTATTTGATAATGAGAAACAATTGACTGTATTAGTAACTGAGCAATTGATTACTTAATTAGTTAGTTAATTAGTTAGGATAATTAATTAGTCTAAACAAAAAAAAAGACAAAACAATATAAAATGGCCTTAACAACTGAACAACAACATAAGATAGCCACACTGGGAATGTGCAAGAACCTGGCAATATGGTCCAGATCACTACAGTTACATTTCATTCCTTTCATTCATTTCATAACCTACGAGGTTAGCTGTATTACAGGTAGGCCAATGTAGTGTTAGGAGTCTTGCCAAGGACTCTTATTGGTGTAGCACAACATAGTCAACCAGACTGGGAATTGAACCCCAGTCACCCACATATGGTGGTGGCTACAGAGAGCCTGGAGAGCGGTGGCTGGGGTGAAACGCACAGCGAGCATGGTTCTAAAAACAGGCTTCTGGAGGTCATTAGTGATTTTCTATATAAACAGATCTAATACAATATCTGATCTGAAGTTTGGGAGACATGGTTCCAGTAGTGTAGAGAATCAAAGAGAACTGAGGGATTTTGGTCCAACACAAACCCAGAACCTGTACAACTAGAGACACTGATCATTTTGAGGTGGTCTCTTAAATTTACCCAAAGCTGTACAGGGGTTGGACAATGAAACTGAAACACCTGTCATTTTAGTGTGGGAGGTCTCATGGCTAAATTGGACCAGCCTGGTGGCCAATCTTCATTAATTGCACATTGCACCAGTAAGAGCAGAGTGTGAAGGTTCAGTTAGCAGGTAAGAGCACAGTTCTGCTCAAAATACTGCAATGCACACAACATTATGGGTGACATACCAGAGTTCAAAAGAGGACACATTGTTGGTGCACGTCTTGCTGGCGCATCTTTGACCAAGACAGCAAGTGATGTATCAAGAGCCACGGTATCCAGGGTAATGTCAGCATACCACCAAGAAGGACGAACCTCCACCAGCATCACGTAGTGACCTGGCCACTATCCTGCAAGGAGAATGGCTTAAACTCCCTCTGACCACTGTGCAGGACGCAGTATATGTCATTCCCAAGACCAACTGACGCTGTATTGGCCGCAAAAGGAGGCCCTACACCATACTAATAAATGATTGTGGTCTAAAACCAGGTGTTTCAGTTTCAACGTCCAACCCCTGTATATTCCTACATGTACAATTACACAAAGCTGTATTCCGCTCTCCTGCATGTGCTAACTGCTGGTTGCACCGTTACTTATTATCTATTATATGATCTGTTCTTTTAAACACTATTGTACCATTTTATTTTAGACCAAGACGGCATATAGACGTTTCATACTTCAGTTTCTTCTTCTGCAGTACTTAAGTCATTTTCCTTCCACCACCAAAGTAAATTTGAAACCAATGTGCCAAATCATGAAAACTCTAGGTGACAAAGGACTCAGTTTTATGTGCATGTGATTGAGTCTCACCTGAGATGCGGACGTGCAGGTTACGGTTGGGTCTCAAACCTCGGTGAAGAGACTCTGCCTGGGAGACGGACAAGGCAGCTGTGTGAAGAGCCTTGTCAAAAATAGGCAGCACCTCGCTGGGGAAAGCGTTGAAGTACTCTCCCACTTCCATGTTAGCTTCGAACAAGGACATTGCGTTCACCACCAGTGGATAATGAGCATCTTCATCAGGCTCCTGGAGGATCTGCAGGATGTCACTCCTGTGGTGCTCAATCACATAGGTCTCAAACACCAGGCCTACAAGGGCCACCTGCTCTGGATTTAGCGACATCTTCTACCTGCAAGATTACCGAGATTACCCTTTGGTGACTGGACAGACTTCCACCCAGCCCCCTCATCATTAACTCAAAACAGCAACACAAACACATTTAGATGCTGAACAGTAAGATTTAGCTACCGGTGAACCCAAATGTGAGGTAGGCTTGATACCATAGACCCTATATAAGGTCTAGTGTATCTAATGCTACTACTGAAAGTCCTGCTGTCTTAATGTTTTTGAGATGAATCCGTTTCTCACAAAAATGAAATCCCTGTAGTGAGGTGGTCCTCAAACCAGGACAGGAATGTTACAGTCAATGGTAGGTATGGCATTTAGCGCCCAATGACATCTACAGTCCATTTAGCTAACAGCGGCTGCAGAATTCAGGGCTGGAAGGTGGATTCAAGGTGCGGATACGAATACCTCCTAACCCCTTAGCCATGTCCCCCTCATAGAAAGCCTCTTTTCTAGATGACAGCAGCTTGGTTCCTGTGTTATACCTAATGTTGGGATTAATGGATTCTTCACTTTAAATATTAAATACTCCTGTAATAAGACACACTACAGTAACATTAAGAAACTGAGAGTATATTCAGACTGCAGGCACCTTTAAAAATCAGAGTGGAATCTCATTTCAAAGAAGGATGCGTACTGTCAAGAGACACTATACATATGATACAGGGCTCATGATTTAATATACTGCGTTCTTTAAAATCAAACCTGTTTTAGTACGAAGAACACACAGCACAGATTTGCTAATGCTAATGTTAGCAGTGCAGCCTTGAGCGACTTGTTTACGTTGGAGTGGAAGAGTCTAATGACGGAAGACAGAATACAACACTGCTTTCTAGTGGTCTAGTCTTTACACTAAACTATTAACATAAAATAACAATACTGTGTTTTGAGAAATATTTTCTTATGAACTTCCAAATGTGGTTTAGAGCCCAGCTGCAAAAAAACTTTAAAAAAAAAAAAAAAAATCATGTGGATTTTTGCTGTCCACACCATCAAGATTTAATCCGCAATAAAATACGAATTTAATGATCACACAATCTATTCATTACTGAATCTAACAGTTATTCAAATTATGAATTTCACTTAATTTCCAAATTCCCTTTTATGTAGCCATATTTAGCTTGAGGTTGTGTCATACATTTGCTAACTAATGACAATAACAATAAAGATAACTAAAGAGTCCCTTTTCAAAACAACACTTTTAAAAAAGCACTTTCCTGCTGATGTTAAAGATGAACAAACTTCCAGTATCTTCTTTCTGTCAAACAGTGTATTCATTTGTGATTCTGTACATTCTGCTGCATGAGAACACTCTGTTGTAAAGGAGGACATGACATCACCAACTATCCCCCTACTAAATTACTTGCTGACTAATTTGGTCTTCAGTTTTAGTCGACTAAGTCGAATAATGTTGCACTCCTAATCTGGACACAACCCGGATATTCCAAAAATTCGGCATGGTAGTCTGAACAAGACCCATCGGGGGTACAGTATTATTACCCTTATATAATTCCCTGTAGTATTTTTATTTTTAATTGATTAGAATCTTAGACAATTTCTATAGTTTACTACATGATATGCACACAGCTGTCACAGATAACTAACACACAGCCCTACAGGAATACTGCACAGGGCTGAAAATATTCTGGACTAGCAGGAAACTAGCTGGGTTTTATCATAGGGCCCTCAAAACTGTAACAGTAGCTAACATATCTACCAATAACCAAACATTAGGAGGACCAGCAACAGAGATGGCTTCTAAACACAATTTCCTGTGGAGCCCCATTTAAGGTGGAAAGGGAAATTCGAATAAGAAACCAACTTCAGCCTGTTTAAAACACAGTGAGGTATTAATTTTAGTATTTAACACTGAAACAAAAAACAGAAGTATGTATTATTCGTGACATACGGTGACCAACCTCTAAAACGAAGACGTTGTCCAGCTAGTCAGTGTCGTTAGTCGGGCAGCAGTGACCAGTACTATTAAACATTGGCAAACGCGGCTAATGCTAGCTAGCTAGCTATCCGAACATAGTTAACGTTCCTCCGTAACCAGTGTATAAGGAGTACAAACAGGGTAACGCTACCAGCGAACATGTCTAACTTCAATACTGACTTTTCTTCAACTTCTACAACACTAACACGAGTACATATTCGGGTCGGGAGTCTGTTTGGGTGGACATGCTTCAGATTTGGCGCTGGATTACTGAACTATCTGCTCTGTGGGGAGTTTCGATTTGGACTGATGCTGCTTACAAACAAACTGTAATCTATTCTGAGCCATGTGAGATCCACTATGAAAACTAACCGGAGATATGTATGTGAAGTACATATTTATATGATCTTAGCGTTGCTGGTAAGGCTAATAAGAAAATACCATCTCGCCGGTTCTACCCCCGGTGCAGCTCTCATGGTACGTTCCGATGTAGGGCGGGTTGTTGGCGTTGACGGAGGAAGAAGCGAGATTCTCGCGAGATTAACGCAACCGTTAGTATCTAGGGTTGGTGTTTGTGTTAAAGAGAAAAACAAGGTACTAGGTATGAAATTTGTCATATGTCCTGTGGTTTATTTATAGGAGTGGTACACAGTACCGGAAAAATAATTCAGGTGGATGAAAACTGGCTTCCAATATGACAGCTTCTTGTTCGAAGTCTTCCGTTCCACCTTAAATGATGCTTGTAACAGCTGCACCATTTAAGGTGGAACAGGACAATTCGAAGATGATGGAAATAGGATCTGTAATGTTCCACATGGATAATATCTTTGGGTAATAAGACAGTGGAGGTGACAGGAACCAGCTGTCCGAAGAGTTAAAAGGGTTTTAAAACTTCAGTCAGCGACATGTAAACAAAGTCACTCAGAGGGGTTTGGTGTGAAATGGTGAATTGTAGAGAAACGTGCAGTCTGATGTCTTTACAGTGGTGGTGACAAGGAGTCATCATGTCTTTTTATCATGACCCCTACTTGTGCAAGAACACAAGCTGGTGGTGGCGCTGATATGGTCTGAGGAATGTTGTGACATTCCCTGAACCCACTCATTTATGTGGAAGGCACTCTCAACTGATTTGGGTTCGAGTCCATACTTGCAGATCACCTATTCCCATACATGCTGATTGTCTTCCCTGGGGCAGATGGGATCTTCCAGCTAGACAATGCAACATGTCACTTGGCTAGAAATGTCAGACACTGGTTGGAAGTGCATGACCAAGACGTTCTATGACCCTGGCCCCCTAATTCCCCAGACTTGAACCCAACTGGGCATCTGTGGGACCACCTTGATTGTTGTGTTTGCTCTATGGATTTATCAGCTTAACTCACCATATAGGATATGGTGGTTATAATAATGTGACATGCTGTAGTTCTACATTCCAGACTGTATTGTCCATCTGCTTAACTTTCTCTGTTATACTTCCAGATTACCCTGTTTCTCTGCATACTCATTACAGGTCAGGACCCCACAGGACCACCACAGAGCAGGTATTATGTGGGTGGTGGATCATTCTCAGCACTGCAGTGACACTGATGTGGTGGTGGTGTGTTAGTGTGTGTGGTGCTGGTGTGAGTGGATCAGACACAGCAGTGCTGCTGGAGTGTTTAAACCCTGTGTCCACTCACTGTCCACTCTATTAGACACTCCTACCTTGCTGGTCCACCTTGTAGATGTGCAGTCAGAGACGGTAGCTCATCTGGTGCTGCAGGTTTGCGCTGGTCATCCTCTAGTACTTCATCAGTGGTCACAGAATGCTGACCACAGTATGCTGCCCACAGGACGTTGCCCACAGGACGATGCCCACAGGACGCTGTTAGCTGGATAGTTTTGGTTGGTGGACTATTTTTAGTCCAGCAGTGACACTGAGGTGTCCAGTAACACTGCTGTGTCTGACCCACTCACACCAGCACAACACACACTAACACACCACCACGTCAGTGTCACTGCAGTGCTGAGAATAATCCACCTATGTCTATATGCTAAGAGGAGCTGATCTGAGTGCACAATGAGTGTAGAAACATGGAGGTTTTATTCTTTTATGGTTGTGTATCTCATCCATAAACGAGAAATATACCCAACTTAAAGATTCACTAAGCGCTGGAGAATCATTGGAGAACACTGAGAAACTGGGTGCACACTGTGTGTTTTGTGTGTTGCAGGTTTGAGCTAGACCTGCCCTTTAAATGACCTTTTTCCTCCAAAAATGCTGTGTGCGTATTTCCATAGCATAGAGCCTGTGCAGAGGAAGGGACTCAGATGCAGGTACCGTCTACACACGTTTGAGAAAACCACAATGAGAAAGTCTCTCCAGCTCCTAAAGGTCACCATTACATTTATTCACATCAGCTAAAATCACACGCCAGGCAGTTTCCTTCCTAGATGTGAAAATGAGTTAACAGGACGCGCTCTGACTTAAATGTCACCATAATTATTTATTCTTTAAGCATACATACAGTATAATATAAATATAAAATATGCATTTTTATTTTTAAAATTGGTGAGACATCATTGTATCTGTGTTGAGACAACCATAGAAACAGTTTTAATCCTACCAAAAGTGGTTATGCAGCTGTAACAAACTCTCATTACGGTGCCATTCTAAAATAAGAGACATAGAGAAGACGTTTACTCTATACTGTAGTTAACAAAGAATAAATAGCAGCATATGAACCACTCTGTAGAAACGGCATGGAATGCAACGTCAAACATACCCACAGTCAGGTCCAGAAGTATTCGGACAGGAACCCCCGTTTTGTCGTTTTACCCCTGTACAGCACCACAGCGGATTTGAAAGGAAGGACTTGAGATGTAACTGAAGTGACCTCCAGCTCTTTAATTCAGGAGCTTTAACAAAAACATCTACCGTAAAGGACTTGCTGCCAGGGCGGCACAGTGGCAAGAGCATTGGGTCTGATTCCCGACTGGGGCGTCCGGGATCATTTCTGTGAGTCTGCATCTGTACTGCAAAGCACTGTTCTACCAGTTTTGCAGGGTTTGGCTGAACCTGAGCAGCATGTGTGGCTCTACACAGTTCAGGATTCCTCCGGCTACTGTCAGCAGTTACATCATCAGCAAGCACCACTGACCCAGTTCCGGGAGCAACCATACATACCCATGCTATAACGCTACCTCCACCGTGTTTAGCAGACGATGTGGTATGGTTCAAATCATAAGCCCCTCCTTTCCTTCTCCATACTCTTCCCATCATTCTGGTACCGGTTCATCGTGGTTTCATCTCTCCGGAGAGACCTCTTTTCATCCGGAAGTGGGCAGTCCTTAGTCCGGAAGGCGTCTACACATAACACCACCATGGCGGAACAAGTTCTTTCTTCAGCAGACCACTGATGGGTCATTCTGCTGGCATCAACAATGGCGGCATCAACAACCTTCCTAGTGACAGCAGTGCCACCCTCTTTTGCCACTTGCGTCATGTGTTCTATGATTCCAGACTATCGAGTTAATAGAGCTGGAACAGCACACATTTAGCCGGCTGTGAAGCAGTTTTTTTTAGGTGGAAAAAACTCCTTTTTATTTACACGTGTCACACTATTGAAGATTCTTGATATGCCAACCTGCATGTACCTGGCGACATGGGGTTTTTCCTCATGATGGAAAGAATTCTGTGATTATCCACTGGAGCTGTCCTTTGGTGCTGTTGAGCTCACCAGTGCATGTCTTCTTTTTAACAGTGTACCAGACTGGCCTCTCCGGCTGTCTCTCTCTGAAAGATTAGAGTTTTCTTTAGCCTAAAGATGCTCCCGTCACAACGACACCACTTATATTGAGAGAGCCCATGATGAGCTTCCAAATGCATATTCAACACTTGGAATCAACTCCAGACTTTTACAGTTTACGAGCTCTAGCTGAGGCTCTTATTCAGAGCGACTTACAGAGTTAATCATATTACAGGGAGGCCAATGTAGTGTTAGGAGTCTTGCCCAAGGACTCTTATTGGTGGAACACAGCGTAGTCATTCAGACCAGGAATCAAACCTCAATGTCCCACATGGTGTGGTAGCTCAGTGACAAGCTGTGTTATCCATTGTGCCACACCAAACACCACATTTATCTCTTTAATGAAATAAGGAGGGATTAGGCCACACCTGTCCATGAAACTGCTTATCGGTCACTGCCGATTCACCCTTAAGCCTGTGAAAATGGAGTGACTATGTAAAAAAGAATGAGGTGATATTTGTGTTAAACTAAAGCTGAAAGTCACTTCTGCCTCATCTTGACCACCTCATTTCAAATCCAGTGCGCTGCTGTACAGAAGCAGAATAACAAAAACCGGAGTTACTGTCCAAATACTTATGGTACTGACTGTATTATCACTGTACAAAAACAAGAGACCCATTCACAGTGGAGGAAATAAAATAGAACGGATGGAATGATGGAAGGATGAATATCTTTTTTTTGTCTTTTTTCTTTTGCTTTTTTTTGGTTTGGCTGACATGCTCTTGGGTTGCTAAAAGTCAGAAGGTGAAGTACTGGGCGAACCACTCTTGTCTTTGAGGATCTGGGGAGGCTACAGGCGACTCTTCTGTCTCAGGAGGGCTGTGGAGAGAGAGAGACAGAGAGAAAGAAAGAAAGAGAGAGACAGAGAGAGAGAGAGAGAGAGACAGAGGTGGGCATACTGCATTCTCCAGTTTCCTCTCTCTGGGCTTTTCAGTTTTCATGCACTTTCTGTTCATGCATTCATCCATCAATGTGACAAACAATACCGCAAGTATTTTGTCCCATTTCTCAGTCTCATCAAAAGTTCCGATCAACACACCATCGTTTCAGTTCTGTCTCACTTCGCTTCCCCATCATAGAACAAAAGCTCAGCTGAAGAATTCAGCTCCGTCCTCAGTGTTGTGATCTGTATGTGCTCTATCTGTTTCTCTGAGAGCCTCTCGCTCTGAAACTTTCCCCAGCACAATAGCTCCAGCCTGATTGAATTATGCAGGAAAATGGAATAGTCTGACCTTGTGTTTATGTATTTATGTCTGGAACTGTGTTGACCTCGCTTGCATTCCTCTTATGTAATCCCTTTATGTGGGCAATAAAGGAAAACCCATTTTTTCTTCAAGGTGAAAAACGCAGCGTGCATCCGCTGCACCTTCTGCCTTCCCTCTGCTTTCAGTTTCGGTGAATAATTAAGCCTCGGGTTAAAATTTACAGAGGATTAATTACACCTCCCCCGGCTTACTGCTCTCTTAAAAGTTGGAAATGGTTTTTGGCCTGGATATACGGTTCTAAGAAAAGCCTTTAATTGACCTTTACATTATGTGGAGGTTCTTAAAAAGGGCATTCCAGCCTAGAATCAGCTTGACAGACAGTGTGTCCTTTTAGTGTTTACATCCATTACATTTCCCAGCATGCATTACATATTAAGTTACGGGCTCCAAAGGTTTAGTATGCTGAACATCTTTTATCATTAAAACCTTCTAAAGTTAACCACAATTATCAACAGAGCGTGAAGAAATAACATCACTGTATGGTGTTGTAGAGATATCCACAGAAGTTAGCATGCTAACCGGCTAGCCCCGACCTGACCTGTCTCATAACAGCATTTTATACCTCAAGTGGCGATAATGAGCGACTGTAGCATCAAGTCAAATCAGTCCAACGTAAGAGGATGTTGAAGGTGCTGCTCCTGATTAGATCATTTAAGGTAGCCAATGGAAGAAAGAGTAAACGTACGGATGACTGAAGCTCTCGGTATCTGGCCATTATAAAGACTGCTGCTGCCCAGTTGTGTCAAGAATCCACGTTTGGCAGCAAACAAAAGAAGTGATATAAGTAGAAGCAAAACAGGAGCTAACATTGGTGCTGCTTTCTGACACACTCTTGACGATGCTAGAGAAGCTCTTGGCCAGTAAATTGATCAAGTCTGACGCTGTGTCATTACGTGATTTGAACCGGAATCCCAATTTAGGTTACATTTGGAAAATCTATATTATTGCCACTACTGTTTTACGACTGGTGCCCGAGTGCCCGGTGCACACCTGAGCCAGTTCAAGAAACTGTTTTTCCTCACCCATAATAGAATTCAGGTAACAATAAGGCATGTTAGAACGCAAAGACATTTAAAAAACTGTATGGCAGAATTTGAAAACCATCAATCGGAAATGATGTACCTGTACATGCATAGTCCAAATCAGGTTTCCGGTGCAATTTATGAAATAACGTGGAACTTGTGACCTTTCCTCTAGTAAGAAGTGAGGAGGGAGGAGGAGGGACTGTGATTTTTCCTGTGATGTATTGCCCTCTATTGCTGAGAGTACCAATTTGACCGGTAGAGTCATCTGTTCAGTTTGTTCAATATTCAGTTTTGTTCAATATTTATCTGAAGGATATTATGAATATTAATAAGTCATTATGTAGCACTCCTGAAAATACATTGCATTACGCTGATTGCTGTGATCTTTGTGTTATGTATTCTACCAAAGGACAACTTCACTTCATCTATCTATCTATCCATCCACCCATCCATCCATCCATCCATCCATATATATACATATATACTTGCTTTCATTGCGTTGATAGAGTCTAATATATCTGTTTATCCCTCACCAAGTCTATAGACTAGACAAACTAGAAACCAAAACCAATACGTTATTTACAGTTTACAGTATTTTAGGAACAACAAAGTTGAGACATGGTAAACTATGAAAGTGTTATTAAATAAGGAGCCATAATTTTGTGTTCATTGGAATTTCTCTTCCACTAAAATAATATGAACAGCTCTTTAATTAGCGAGATTTAGTTTATTTTAAATATGAAGCATGTTATGAGTTCCTTCTCAATGCTGTATAGGATTTTCAGTTTTCAATTATAGCTCCATGGAGCATCCAAAGCCTTTGTTCAACTCTTTGAAACCCTGAGGAAATTATTTTCATCGTAGACAAAGAAAGATCTGTGTATATGCGGGTTTATATGAATAAGATCAGTGGCCCCAAACTTTTTATTGGTAATGCATATGTAAATACTATGGCACCAATAGAGCAGCAAATTCAAAACAGGCTGGAGTGTAAAGGAGTGAACGGCACATATTGGAATTTTAACAATGTTTACATTCAGAATCAAACTCGTATTAAAGAATGTCTAGAACAATAACAAATCCAGCGAGTACTGTATCACTGCAGAGCTTTTATTCGGTGGAAAGTTAGAAGTTTTTCTTTTTGTTTGCTGGAGTTTTTCTGTATGTCTCACTGATTGACGTCTGGATCTCTCCCAGTGAATCAGCTCTGGAGAGGCTGCAGGCCACTGACGGGCAGCAGATGCCTCCTATCTAAGAAGGGCTTCACGTCTGAGTGTCTGGAGAGTAAAACAGTGAAAAGCAGGGAGAAAGGAGAGAGACAGTTCTTCAAGTCTAACTAGCTAATATAAGGTGTCAAGTGCCGGTAATGGGGGCGAGCTACAATGGCTCATTATAAGAAAGTGACGGAATACAGATGACGATATAATCAGTGGAAGATCTCAGAAATGGATGACTCACCTGAATATTTAAACGGCCTGAAAGATAATGGAGTTCTTGCTTATTGTCAACTACAACAAAGGCAGGGAAATGAGTTTCGAGGCTTTCATGAGGCATCATGAAAATGTCATTCCACCCTGTAGTGTGTGTCAGATACTGTGTGAGGGCTAATCACTGGAAGGATGAAGCGTGTTAATTTAACACTGCATCACTTCTCGTTCTGAGCAGCAAAGCCTTCTTACTGTTAGAAACGACGGTTTCCAACAAGTCCCCGGTTTTCATAAACACAGCACCAGCGCTTTGAATGAGTGCGCATTCAGTCAGTCGGTTAACTTCTTAAACCACTTGTGCTCAACTCAAATACTCATTCCTATTCACAAAAATCTCCCCAATCAGTGTCCTTCGTCCCAGATGCCTCGGTTCCAGCAAACTCAATTTAGCGCTCAGTTGAGCATGGATATTAGGCTTTTCATCAAAAACTCAACTCCTCCCAGCACAGAGACAAAGAGGTGATGGCTTTAACTCTTACAAAGAACTAATTAATCATACCCGTGTCCCGCTTGGCAGGTGCTGGACCGAGGTGTAATGCTTGAAAAGGAGTGTAAGTCCACATGCTGTCTATTGTGCTCGAGCACACGTCTTTAATGTGGGAAACTCCGGAGCATATTTGGGTTTGTGGGCTCATCACCCTTCCCAGGTTTAAATCTACAAATACTAAAGCTGATGGCTGCTTGCATTCGGAACTTAAAACCAGTTCTAGCTGCAGTCTATTACACTAAAATGTAGGTGGTTTATGAATTTACACATGACTTTCATCCTACATAAACCTGCGATTAACAGAGAGTTTTACCAAACTTACTGTCCAGTATGAATCTGCAGTGTGTATTTTATACAGTCTGACGGTAATAACTGTGGAGTGATTATAATCCAGTATGAATCTGCAGTGTGTGTAGTTTATACAGTCTGACAGTAATAACTGTGGAGTGAGTATAATCCAGTATGAATCTGCAGTGTGTGTAGTTTATACAGTCTGACAGTAATAACTGTGGAGTGAGTATAATCCAGTATGAATCTGCAGTGTGTGTAGTTTATACAGTCTGACAGTAATAACTGTGGAGTGATTATAATCCAGTATGAATCTGCAGTGTGTGTAGTTTATACAGTCTGACAGTAATAACTGTGGAGTGAGTATAATCCAGTATGATTCTGCAGTGTGTGTTGTTTATACAGTCTGACGGTAATAACTGTGGAGTGAGTATAATCCAGTATGAATCTGCAGTGTGTGTAGTTTATACAGTCTGACAGTAATAACTGTGGAGTGATTATAATCCAGTATGAATCTGCAGTGTGTGTAGTTTATACAGTCTGACAGTAATAACTGTGGAGTGAGTATAATCCAGTATGAATCTGCAGTGTGTGTAGTTTATACAGTCTGACGGTAATAACTGTGGAGTGATTATAACCCAGTATGAATCTGCAGTGTGTGTAGTTTATACAGTCTGACGGTAATAACTGTGGAGTGATTATAATCCAGTATGAATCTGCAGTGTGTAGAGTTTATACAGTCTGACAGTAATAACTGTGGAGTGATTATAATCCAGTATGAAGTGAGTTTTATACAGTCTGGGACGGTAATAACTGTGGAGATTATAATCCAGTATGAATCTGCAGTGTGTGTAGTTTATACAGTCTGACAGTAATAACTGTGGGAATTATGTGGCAGTGTGTGTAGTGTTTACAGGTCTAGTAATAACTGTGGAGTGATTATAATCCAGTATGAATCTGCAGTGTGTGTAGTGTTTACAGTGTGTGTAAACTGTTTATATCTGCAGTGTGTGTAGTTTTTACAGTCTGACAGTAATAACTGTGGAGTGAGTATAATCGCAGTGTTGTGTATGACATCTGCAGTGTGTGTAGTTTATACAGTCTGACACGTAATAACTGCATCTGGAGTGTGAGTTTTATACAGTATGACAGTAATAACTGTGGAGTGATTTATAATCCAGTATGAATCTGCAGTGTGTGTAGTTTGTTTACAGTCTGACAGTAATAACTGTGGAGTGATTATAATCCAGTATGAATGAATCTGCAGTGTGTGTATAACTTTGGATATAACAGTATGAAGTCTGTTTATACTGACAGTAATAATGGAACTGAATGGAGTGTGATTATGGAGTGATTATAATCCAGTATGAATCTGCAGCGTGTGTAGTTTATACAGTCTGACGGTAATAACTGTGGAGTGATTATAATCTAGTATGAATCTCCAGTGTGTGTAGTTTATACAGTCTGACGGTAATAACTGTGGAGTGATTATAGTCCAGTATGAATCTGCAGTGTGTGTAGTGTTTACAGTCTGACAGTAATAACTGTGGAGTGATTATAATCCAGTATGAATCTGCAGTGTGTGTAGTGTTTACAGTCTGACAGTAATAACTGTGGAGTGATTATAATCCAGTATGAATCTGCAGCAGGTGTAGTTTATACAGTCTGACAGTAATAACTGTGGAGTGATTAGTCTGATGTAATCTAACTGTGTTTACAGTGATTTATAGTGGATCTTTATAATCCAGTATGAATCTGCAGTGTGTGTAGTTTTTACAGTCTGTCAGTAATAACTGTGGAGTGATTATAATCCAGTATGAATCTGCAGTGTGTGTAGTGTTTAAGTCTGACAGTAATAACTGTGGAGTGCAAGTTATAATCCAGTATGAATCTGCAGTGTTTGTAGTGTTTACAGTCTGACAGTAATAACTGTGGAGTGATTATAATCCAGTATGAATCTGCAGTGTGTGTAGTTTATACAGTCTGACAGTAATAACTGTGGAGTGAGTATAATCCAGTATGAATCTGCAGTGTGTGTAGTTTATACAGTCTGACAGTAATAACTGTGGAGTGATTATAATCCAGTATGAATCTGCAGTGTGTGTAGTTTATACAGTCTGACAGTAATAACTGTGGAGTGATTATAATCCAGTATGAATCTGCAGTGTGTGTAGTTTATACAGTCTGACAGTAATAACTGTGGAGTGATTATAATCCAGTATGAATCTGCAGTGTGTGTAGTTTATACAGTCTGACGGTAATAACTGTGGAGTGATTATAATCTAGTATGAATCCAGTATGAATCTGCAGTGTGTGTGTAGTGTTTACAGTCTGACAGTAATAACTGTGGAGTGATTATAATCCAGTATGAATCTGCAGTGTGTGTAGTGTTTACAGTCTGACAGTAATAACTGTGGAGTGATTATAATCCAGTATGAATCTGCAGTGTGTGTAGTTTATACAGTCTGACAGTAATAACTGTGGAGTGATTATAATCCAGTATGAATCTGCAGTGTGTGTAGTTTATACAGTCTGACAGTAATAACTGTGAAGTGATTATAATCCAGTATGAATCTGCAGCATGTGTAGTTTATACAGTCTGACAGTAATAACTGTGGAGTGATTATAATCCAGTATGAATCTGCAGTGTGTGTAGTTTATACAGTCTGACAGTAATAACTGTGGAGTGATTATAATCCAGTATGAATCTGCAGTGTGTGTAGTGTTTACAGTCTGACAGTAATAACTGTGGAGTGATTATAATCCAGTATGAATCTGCAGTGTGTGTAGTTTATACAGTCTGACGGTAATAACTGTGGAGTGGTTATAATCCAGTATGAATCTGCAGTGTGTGTAGTGTTTACAGTCTGGCAGTAATAATAATGGAGTGGTTATAATCCAGTATGAATCTGCAGTGTGTGTAGTGTTTACAGTCTGGCAGTAATAATAATGGAGTGGTTATAATCCAGTATGAATCTGCAGTGTGTGTAGTGTTTACAGTCTGGCAGTAATAATAATGGAGTGGTTATAATCCAGTATGAAAGTGTGTAGTGTTTTACAGTCTGACAGTAATAACTGTTATGATTATAATCCAGTATGAATCTGCAGTGTGTGTAGTGTTTTACAGTCTTATAACTGTGGAGTGATTCTAATCCAGTATGAATCTGCAGTGTGTGTAGTGTACAGTCTGACAGTAATAACTGTGGAGTGATTATAATCCAGTATGAATCTGCAGTGTGTGTGTAGTTTATACAGTCTGACAGTAATAACTGTGGAGTGATTATAAATCCAGTATGAATCTGCAGTGTGTGAGTTTATACAGTCTGACAGTAATAACTGTGGAGTGATTATCTCCAGTATGAATCTGCAGTGTGTGTAGTAGTTATACAGTCTAACAGTAATAACTGTGGAGTGATTATAATCCAGTATGAATCTGCAGTGTGTGTAGTGTATACAGTCTGACAGTAATAACTGTGGAGTGATTATAATCCAGTATGAATCTGCAGTGTGTGTAGTTTTTATACAGTCTGACAGACGTGATTATAATCCCCCCAGTATGAATCTGCAGTGTGTGTAGTGTTTTTACAGTCTGACAGTAATAACTGTGGAGTGATTATAATCCAGTATGAAACTGCAGCGTGTGTAGTGTTTACAGTCTGACAGTAATAATAACTGTGGAGTGATTATAATCCAGTATGAATCTGCAGTGTGTGTAGGTTTTACAGTCTGACAGTAATAACTGTGGAGTGATTATAATCCTGCAGCGTGGTAGTGATCTGACAGTAATAACTGTGGAGTGATTATAATCCAGTATGAATCTGCAGCGTGTGTAGTTTATACAGTCTGACAGTAATAACCTTGGAGTGATTATAATCCAGGATGAATCTGCAGTGTGTGTAGTGTTTACAGTCTGACAGTAATAACTGTGGAGTGAGTATAATCCAGTATGAATCTGCAGTGTGTGTAGTTTATACAGTCTGACAGTAATAACTGTGGAGTGATTATAATCCAGTATGAATCTGCAGTGTGTGTAGTATTTACAGTCTGACAGTAATAACTGTGGAGTGATTATAATCCAGTATGAATCTGCAGCGTGTGTAGTGTTTACAGTCTGACAGTAATAACTGTGGAGTGATTATAATCCAGTATGAATCTGCAGTGTGTGTAGTTTATACAGTCTGACGGTAATAACTGTGGAGTGATTATAATCCAGTATGAATCTGCAGTGTGTGTAGTTTATACAGTCTGACAGTAATAACTGTGGAGTGATTATAATCCAGTATGAATCTGCAGTGTGTGTAGTTTATACAGTCTGACAGTAATAACTGTGGAGTGATTATAATCCAGTATGAATCTGCAGTGTGTGTAGTGTTTACAGTCTGACAGTAATAACTGTGGAGTGATTATAATCCAGTATGAATCTGCAGTGTGTGTAGTTTATACAGTCTGACAGTAATAACTGTGGAGTGATTATAATCCAGTATGAATCTGCAGTGTGTGTAGTTTATACAGTCTGACAGTAATAACTGTGGAGTGAGTATAATCCAGTATGAATCTGCAGTGTGTGTAGTTTATACAGTCTGACAGTGATAACTGTGGAGTAGGAATCTGCAGTGTGTGTAGTGTTTACAGTCTGACGGTAATAACTGTGGAGTGATTATAATCCAGTATGAATCTGCAGCGTGTGTAGTTTATACAGTCTGACGGTAATAACTGTGGAGTGATTATAATCCAGTATGAATCTGCAGTGTGTGTAGTTTATACAGTCTGACGGTAATAACTGTGGAGTGATTATAATCCAGTATGAATCTGCAGTGTGTGTAGTGTTTACAGTCTGACAGTAATAACTGTGGAGTGATTATAATCCAGTATGAATCTGCAGCGTGTGTAGTTTATACAGTCTGACAGTAATAACTGTGGAGTGATTATAATCCAGTATGAATCTGCAGCGTGTGTAGTGTTTACAGTCTGACAGTAATAACTGTGGAGTGATTATAATCCAGTATGAATCTGCAGCGTGTGTAGTTTATACAGTCTGACAGTAATAACTGTGGAGTGATTATAATCCAGTATGAATCTGCAGCGTGTGTAGTTTATACAGTCTGACAGTAATAACTGTGGAGTGATTATAATCCAGTATGAATCTGCAGCGTGTGTAGTGTTTACAGTCTGACAGTAGTAACTGTGAAGTGAGTATAATCCAGTATGAATCTGCAGTGTGTGTAGTTTATACAGTCTGACAGTAATAACTGTGGAGTGATTATAATCCAGTATGAATCTGCAGTGTGTGTAGTTTATACAGTCTGACGGTAATAACTGTGGAGTGATTATAATCCAGTATGAATCTGCAGTGTGTGTAGTTTATACAGTCTGACGGTAATAACTGTGGAGTGAGTATAATCCAGTATGAATCTGCAGTGTGTGTAGTTTATACAGTCTGACAGTAATAACTGTGGAGTGATTATAATCCAGTATGAATCTGCAGTGTGTGTAGTTTATACAGTCTGACGGTAATAACTGTGGAGTGATTATAATCCAGTATGAATCTGCAGTGTGTGTAGTTTATACAGTCTGACAGTAATAACTGTGGAGTGATTATAATCCAGTATGAATCTGCAGTGTGTGTAGTGTTTACAGTCTGACAGTAATAACTGTGGAGTGAGTATAATCCAGTATGAATCTGCAGTGTGTGTAGTTTATACAGTCTGACAGTAATAACTGTGGAGTGATTATAATCCAGTATGAATCTGCAGTGTGTGTAGTTTATACAGTCTGACAGTAATAACTGTGGAGTGATTATAATAAAGTATGAATCTGCAGTGTGTGTAGTTTATACAGTCTGACAGTAATAACTGTGGAGTGATTATAACCCAGTATGAATCTGCAGTGTGTGTAGTGTTTACAGTCTGACAGCAGTAACTGTGGAGTGATTATAATCCAGTATGAATCTTCAACAGGGTGTCACTTTTACAATTTGACAGTAACGTTGCAGATGGAGTGACACTGTGTCTTATAGTGAACTGTTTCTGATCATTTCTGGTCTGCTAAGAGCTTAGACAGATGCACAGTCTGAAAGTACTAGCTTGGGATCCATTGGTGTCAGGCATTAGTGGAGCTCTAGAGGATTCAGTTTCTGAATGCAGCTCATTTTAGTGCAGCCCTGCTGCTATGTGGAGACGGGGTCACCTTGTCCCAGCATGAGCCAGACAGACTGTGAGCGTGTATGCTGAAGAGATGGGCAAGTCCCATGGCAATGGAGGGCAGCCCTGCGCCACATCACCATCGGCTCATTCGCATTCAGGACAGCATGCAAGTTGAAACACACAGCAGCATCCCAGCGCAAAGGCACTTCTCCAAGTGCAGCGACGGCATCCGCTAAGCACAGCCATGCATGCACAACACTCACATGTGGCCCACAACATGCCAAGCAGCGTTCGAAGCCAGAGGTTTATTTAAGAAAATGGACAAGGTTTAGAAACAGATCAGCAAAATGCAATGCAATTCACATAGCCACATACACGTACATACACAGTACAGAGGATGGACGGAAATGAAATCTTACAGTCTGATACAGTTTCATCCTCTCAGTGTACACAGGTCACATGACCCAAAAGTGCAGAAATAAGTGCAGTACAGAATGACGGTACTCTGAAAACATTTCAATAGCATTTACATCATGTATGAGTTGTATAACTTCCAGCACAGGTACGGAAAACACAGACCACAACACAGAGACATAGAAAAGACACCAACTCCCAGCGTGCACGCAGACAGTGGGGACACATGCTCCCTTTTGCATTCCAATGCCATTTCTGAAGCTCATGTATGGGATTTGGTAGTAAGGAAAATACTCATACATGTATACAGTAGTAGTATATAAGGTATCCCCTTTACGCCTCTGGAAAGAAACCAAATGTGGACGAACTGACGTAGGTGACAAAGGCGTTTCCAACCTGCTGCATCAGCAGCATTTAGTCAGCTACCCCAGACAACAATTTCCACCCGTTTACCGAAAACACACTCATAATAGGTCTCAGTGGGCAAACGCTGACATAAAAGAAAAGCCTGGGAGAATGCTGCATTCGTCCTTCTCTCCCAGGAAGTGATCAATATCTCTGAGGGACAGCAGCACGTCCTTCTACCAGCATAACAATCAAGGAGGAATCCTCGCACAAGCCCTTTCTGCAAGCTCGGGAGAAAGCATTCATTATTCAAGTTAATGACTTGTTTCAGAGCGGAGTGATTGGTGCTTTCAATCTGTAATTCACGATTTCACGCTCGCTGTTTATCAGAGAGGAGTTGGGATCACGAAACAAAAACATCAAGCTGTCAGTGTCACATTGGCTTCTTTCCAGTGTTTCAAAGACGTTAGCGCAAAAAGGGGGTACCGCTGCAGCCAGCAACGTCTACAAAAAGTCTGAGCTCAGAAAAAAAAAGGAAAGGGTTCGCCGTGCCGGTGTGCTTGTCCTCTGGCTTGTGGTGCTGAGAACGGGAGAGCAAGAGAGAGAGAGAGATGGCGTCTGTGGTGGAGAGGTGTGGCTCACCTCATGAATTTCTTGGGCTCGGTGGGAGGGGTCGGTGGGGGCAGTGGTTTGCTGGTGTTGAGCTCCAGCTGGTGAATGGGGGAGTTGGGAATGGGCTCGAGGCGACTGGGTTGGGGCTGGCCGCTCCCTGTCCCCGAGGCCTCCACATTGGCCCTTAGATTGGGCGAGCTGCTGAATCGGTTGGCTGATTTGTCATTCTTTCGCTTTTGCTACACAAAAGAAGGGCACAAAAAAAAACAACAAAAAAACGTATATATGGATATAGGAGTTGGGGAAGCTGATCTTGTTAATAGAGCAGCTCCTGATGTGATTTCCTCATTTCTCACCCACAAATTAAGCTCATGTGTTGATGGTCAAGCTTGAACCTCTCAGCAGTGGAAGCAACAGTCGCTCTCAGCCAATCACCAAATCAAGATGAGTCAAAACAAGATGTGGCGTTAAGGAAGAGGCTACTGAAAGTTTGCAAGTGACAAAGAATGGCTTGGAAAGCAAAGAAGAAGAACTGGATGTCTAAACAGGAAGAAAACGGGGGCACACGCACGCACATACATGGGCACATACGCTTAAACACACGGACGTACACATACGCACACGTGTAACGCTGACACTGAAACAGATATTGGAAGTTATAGAACGGTGTTGCACAAATCTGGTTCTAGACGGCCACAGTGCACTGCACGGGTTAGCGTTTAACCAGCTCGACCACACCTGATTCAACTCATACGCTTCATTAGTTTCATCATCCAGCCCTTCAGAAGTTGAATCACTTGTGCTGGAGCAGAGTAAACTCCATGCTGTGCAGTGGTGTGGTCCTGCAGGACCGGATTTGGAACACAGATGGGGCAGCAGTGAACCACCTGCTCATGCGTACAGGCCCATTGGGTTGGGGTTGCTGCAGCTGGACTGAAATGAGACAAACAACTCCCTTCCCTGTTAAGACTAAAGATGCACCGATATGGTAGTTATGGGAATAGCTGATAATCAGAACCTTGGTTCCGTGAATGCAAATACATATAAGTGATTTTATTTAAAGACTGAAGTGATTAAAGCTACACCCTAATCCATTTATGTAGAGACGGGTTACAACTAAATACTTATCAATTAAAATTTCCAGAACATGGAAGCAATTTCTTCAGACCACAATACATGGAGTCGTGGTGCTATCCACTCTGCTGTCCATTCCACTGTCAGTCATGAAAAAAGCTTTTACAGAAATTGTAATTTGCACTTGCTTAATTGACTGAATGGACTAACGAGATTCCAGTTATAATAATAAGATACTCCAATATCAGACTTTCCAATTCATTTGTGGATAATATATCAGCTGCCCATATATCGTGCACCCTTAGTCAAGCCACTTTTTCCCAAAAGCACCCCAGTGTTACGACGTGAGCCATCAGAGAAGATGCTCAAGCTGGCATTCGTGCTGCAGTGCTTTTGAGAAACCAAATGCGGTTAAAACTCAGGAGAGCTAATGACAGGCTCCTCATTTAGACATGTCATGGGCGGACATGAGTCTCATTATTCATACACACATGGCTGTATCTGAATCTGCCTGCATGTCTGTGTGCACTGCCTCTGACTGACGTGAGAAGTAAGAATGAACGAGTGTTTGATTAGGTGAAGGCTGGATAAAAGCCCCTAGCTGGGCTTTCAGAAGGAAGATCTAAAACCTAGAGAAGCAGCACATACACATATTGCACCATTACTGTTATGACGTGTCAGTCTACAGTCAGGGATTAGAAACAGTTTGAGTTTATATAAATTTGAACATGAAACCACTCTCATTGGACGTGCATGAAATGTTCATTTTCCATCCACTAAGTGTATATATCATATGTCATATCTACAGTCAATTCATCCAGTTTTAAGTGCGGTTGGCCCCAAATATTCGACTATCCAGATATTTATTGTGAAAAAACAGCTGCACCCAAATGTAGTGTCTGACTGCAGTGCTACTGGGAAGGAAGATAAAGGCTACCAGGAACAATACATGATAATAAATATAGACTGATATGGGTAATATTCATTGAGCTACACATACAGAAGTAGTGTCCCTCAGTGTGGCGTCAGGCCGCCATGTTAGCTAACGGAACATGGCAGACATCTTAGCATGGAGTTGTTGTGATAGTCCATCCCATGAAGCTGGTAGGGTGGCACTTGGGTTTCTGGACGTGTGACACATGACAGCAAACTGTTCATTTTAGAGCTGATCACGGTGCCTCCACGCCAAAGACAAAAGCAGGACTCGTCACTGGAGATGACCCACTGTCATTCTGAGTCATTGCATGACAGTCTGACACGACACCACTGCAGTCTTTAACGACATGGTGTTAGGAGCAGTTGTCGTAACGGTTTGCGTACATGCGTTCCTGTGTTGTACAGCCGTCTGCCAATGGTGCCGGCACTAACAGGATGACTCATGGAGGCCAGCACTGCTTGCTGAATGTCCACAATTGTGGCTGGTGGGTGAGTCAGGTACAGTGATAAGGCCTGTCCATGCTTACGTCACATCAGTTGATTCCTTCTGGGTGCAACTATTTTTTAGCGATGAGTGTATTTGATTAGCTATGAAAGGTTAGCGGTAGCAGTAGGCTTCAGATAAAAGCATGCACAAGTAGGTACTGTAATACTTGTAACGGTGGCAGAAAATAGATTAAAATAAGAATAAAGGAACTGACATGATCAGTTGACTAAACAATTATATGAAAAAATGATCAATTAAAGTTCACGTTCTCTGTGAATCTGCAGCTATTAGCCTGCCATTTGATGCATATATGAAACTAACTTATCGGAATCTTTATCACCATTTATATTCTTTGTTTTTTGCTACATAAGCTACATTTTTTTGCCTTAATGTGACACAGATCTGATTTTTTCAGGGCTGTGTGGACACTTGTGGACAAATCAGATTTGAGTCCCTTTCATATGTGAATGTGAACGCTCTGATGAGATCTGGGGTTTTTCCTTTTTCACTGTGCATGCGCCATCATTTAGTGTTAATGTGGTAAATGTAAAGTTAAAGCTGATAAGTGGAAAAGCAACAGATCTGAACCTTTGTTCTCTCTGTCTTGCTCTAATAATGTATGTTATAAGGGGCAGTCGTGGGCTGGAGGGAGCCAGCCTTGTGACCGGAGGGTCGCCGGTTCGATTCCCTGAGCATACAGTAACGACTGAGGTGCCCTTGAGCAAGGCACCTAACCCCCAACTGCTCCCCGGGCGCCGTGGATAGGGCTGCCCACCGCCTCGGGTAAGTGTGCTCACTGCCCCCTAGTGTATTCACTAGTGAGTGTGTTTGTGGTGTTTCACTTCATGGATGGGTTAAATGCGGAGACTAAAAATTTCCCCACTGTGGGATCAACAAGGGATTTAAGGGGTCGATTCAGGATGCTAGCGAGTCACTTGTGAACCATCATACTAGATCCTTTCAAAGGATCCGTCCAAAAACTGGATTTGAGCAATGAGGGATGTAATGTGAACAGCCAACAGTGTCCCGGGGGCCTTTGAATGGCTGCACTTGGTTTGTTTTCTGTATTTATTGTTTGGCCTTCAGTGTTAACTTTATTAATGGTCAAAATATCAGTGTATTATTTGAATAATTATATAATTGATAGTGGCAGGCCTAAAAGTATTACATGTTTCTAATCCTTGACAGTGCAGCAGAACAGTGCGAATAACGTGGAAGAGCGTTCCTCAAAGTGCCCTACAGCAGATCAGCACACTGGAGGAACATGTTCATGATCCAGCAGCTCCTGAGGATTTCTTGATTTGCCCCACTAAAGAATAGTCATTGATCATCATGTATTATAAGGAGATGCCAAACATAACGTCTGAGAGATTTGTCTGTGTCTTCTGAAACTCAAACAGCCAGTAGGAAAGAGAGATGGGTAAACTCACCTTGATGAGG
The DNA here is from genome assembly GCA_024036415.1 of Prochilodus magdalenae. Taxonomy (NCBI): domain Eukaryota; kingdom Metazoa; phylum Chordata; class Actinopteri; order Characiformes; family Prochilodontidae; genus Prochilodus; species Prochilodus magdalenae. The sequence continues at coordinate 250,096 of JAMWET010002329.1, forward strand.
GGGTTAATCACACCGACGTTGGGGCTGGCGTTAAACACTTTGTTGAAGTTGGTCTCTCTGTTCACGAGCTCCAGCTGGTAGAACTTTTTGTCATCCTGTGTACAGCAGTGGAAATCTCAGATCATTGTGGACGTGCAAATGACTTAGTCATACATGGAGCCAAGATGGAAGTAACACAAGACTGTGACTGCTTGCCCACAGATCCCTCCCAGAACCCACTGCATATTGGCCAGTCTACATACCTGTTAATCAACATCAGACCCTAACTGGCAATGGTTGCTCAGTGTGGCTAAAACCATCGACTTTGAAAAGACGAGCTTGACATGAAGAATTACCATTCCATAGGCTGTTTTAGAGCGACTGTCTAAAGGGCCCAACTATGAGCAAAGACCCAAGTGGAACAAAGTAATAAGCATAAGTTAAAGTCACGTTAAAAGGCCACATAGAAATTTAGGGTCAATTTATTCAGACGTCAGTACATTAATTCAACCGTCTGTATAACTGATGGTATCTTACACACTAATATGATTTTTTTTTAACAGCGAAAATGGAATATGATTTGATTCACGCATTGATTTTGTTCAACTTTTTGCAAACTTTCACTGACAACTAAAACGAACAGGCCATTTACGGTCATCTCTGCCTTTGGCTTTTATGACAACCAAGATGGTAGAGCGGCTAGCTGTGCTCCAGCAAAGAAAACGTTTCATAAATATTAGAAGGTTCAGAATCTTCAAAAGTACCTGCAACTGGGCTACAAGCATCTGAGTTAAATGTGGAAGTATGCAGAATCTCAGCTTCCGAGTCTCGGCTTCACTTTTCCAAAATGGAGAGTAGCCCAGTGTCAGTGCTTACTCTACTGGGAGCAAATAATTGGCTCTCAATTGCAATCAAAGACATTCAGCATGTATGATTTGTGTTTCGTTTAGCGAAGCTGCATCTCCAAAATCAGCTCAAGCCCAGCTGAGATCTGAGCTGTGAGTGAAAGCACTCAGGGCTGTATCTCCTAAAATGAGGTGGCGAAAATCTCTGTTCTACTTTTTTCGGTGTAAAGGATCCTAAGAATAGCTTCCCAAGATACTGTACAAATGTTCCAACATGCTGTATATAATTTTGATAAACTGATTATAAAATACCATATCACACCATCACATCATACCTGATGTACAGAGTTTCGATATGAAGAAATTGCATCTGAATATTTTGCCTTTTTTATTCGTTTCATCATGCTCAATTCATTGTTCTGACAATACACTATAGCCAGTTTTGTTTTTCATAAATCATTTTATCCATCATGGATAAATACTTAAAGGGGTCCTTTAAAGGGAAAGATCCCAGGGCTTGAGCCTCTATGACTGAAGAGGCTGTTGTATCTCAGTCTGAGAAGGCTGAGAAACCCTGAGGAAACCAAACTGAACTGAGCCAAAACTACGTTTGCAGATGTCTTCTAAAACATCCAGGGCTCTGTAGCTGCCAGACAAAATCAGCTGTCTCTTTAATTGATAAACACAAAGATTGGTTAAATATTTTATCAGCTATAAAGGCTAGAACTGCAGCAGGTCAAAAACCTGTTAATAGGTCATTACAGTATATTATGCATCACTAGATAATGTCTTGTTCACAGAATTCCAGAAATATAGAATTAAACTTCTAAAATAATCTTATTATTGTGTAGAAAAAAACAAAAATGATTTAAAAGGCAACCAGGTCCAAACTCTGGGTGTAATACCAACCCACCATTCACACCAACAGGCAACAGAGCATCCAGACCAGTCATTTCCTATGGGAGCGACATTTGAGCAAATGAATTATGATGCGGTGGGCGAGATTCTAAACAACTGGCTACGTCTAATTCTTTGGATCAATCATAAACCCGATGGTCCGACGTCCTCCGCTTTTGCTCTCTGAACTTTTTGCTCCTGTTCTCAACAGCTTGGAGCTGAACATGGAAGAAAAGTCCATAACTGCTGTTTCTCTGTGTCCTGTTTTATACGATGCCTAAATCAACTATGCTATCACTCGATAGCTAGCCAGGTTAGCCTGCAAAACCAGGTATGAATGCAAGCAGTTAGGTTTTTATACAAATTCCCTACAAATATATGCTATTAAAACCGGCTACCTTTCTGGACATTGAACAGGCCAACATGCGACATCATCAGCGGCCTCGAACACATCCACAAGAGACAAATTTGGGGCGACCTACGCGACTTGTTGCCTGCTAGCGTGAATATAGGGTAAGCTCTGCTGCTATCGTCCGCTCACTCACCACCAGCTTCTTGACCAGGGTTTCCCTCTCAGTCACCATCTCTTTGAGCTCGGCAATCATCTGGAGGTCTTCTGGCCTGCTCTCGCGGTTCCTGAACTTGTCCTCCGTCGCCTCCAGCCTGAGGAACACAGCAAGAAGTTATCTTTTCAGCTGCTACGAAAGAACAAAACAAAAAAGAATCAGCAGCTGTCCGGGCTTCACAGGTACCTGCGGTTGAGAAATGTGACTTCTTTGGAACTCAAACTCAATTACCGCAGAATGGTGACGGTCCTGGGCTTGGAGTGCTTTGAAAGCCATTACTTTCGAATCAATGCGAAAGTAACATCCCACTTCACTGTCTCCACTTTAATCTCCCCGACCCCGTTTGGTAATTAAAATCAGCAGCGCCTCTGAATACCTGTCTCTCTCAATGAGCCCTTCATCTCTAGCGATCCTTTCATTCTCAACATGAATAGACTCATTGTGAATCAATATCTGCACAGCCTCTGGATTACCGCTGGATATTGTATGCACATAATGGGCGCACCGCAAATCGCCAATGCACAGCTTCCTGTGAATGCACCTTCGTGATTGATGACTTTCCTCAAATGAAAGCCCAGCTTAAGGATTTGTCGAGCATTAATTATCCGGGTCTAATAACTTTCCAGTCTTGTGAGAAACTATGGACAAAACTCGTTCAATTCAGCTGATTATTGGCCCAACCTGAGCACTTTCTGAAAAAGTAGTACACAAGCTTATTCTCACATCAATCTATCCAGCCATTCATTCCATCAATCCATCCACTGTGCTCTCACTGCAAGTGGAGGAGGCCTGAAAATGAGACAGTAACTGAACACTTGACCTTCAACCTTAACAAGTGCTCCAAAGTGATACTCTGTACACAAACTCCAAACCCCACGACTCTGTGGCCAGGCCTTCCTAAATAAATCATCATCGCTCTGCTGATTCAACATTCAACACGACAACAGCCAAAGTGACCACATACCCACAGACCTGCTCAGCTTACACACACTTGAAGCAACATGTGGGGAAAAGCACTGAATGCTGACTGGGGAACTTGGTTTGGGGAAACGTGATTGTCAGTGTGATTAACTGAGTCAAAGCCGGGACCGTCATTAAAACAGATTTGTGTTATACTTAATTAGCAGGCTGTAAATCCAGGCCCTGCGGGGATGCCTGGAGATGGCACAGTTAGAAAACAGTGTGAAAGTTGCACGTTAAAGACTGCTCCACTCGAGACCTCATTCAGTCACTAAAGGACTACTTAGCACTCAAAAAAAAGAGTACGACTTGCTAATTTCCATAACAGGATGCAAAATCACATGCTATAATGGCATAAGTGTGCTAGCCGTGTTCTGCATGAAAGGAACACAATCAGAGGGGAATGGGAAAACGCATACAGAAAATCTCATGCCCTGATGTTACCAGTAAGGAACCATCATGGTCTGTAATGATTTTTGTAAAAAGAAATATGTTGTGTGATTCTTTATTCTTATTTAATACAATTATCACGCACGCTGTATTACTGTAGTACGACTCTCATTTCATTCCTGGGGACCAAACATTTTCACACTATGCCTACCAGACGTCCTGGATCTTTTGGTGAACGGTATTATTGAACAGCTGAAATACATTATTTTCTTCATCTTCTAAGCTGCTCATCTTTCTGGACTCTTATCCCTGCACTCATTGGGCAGAAAGCAGGAAACACCCCGGACAGGCCGCCAGGTCATTGCAGGGCAGACACTTAGACATACACACTCACTCACAAACTCACATCTAGGGTGCTAAAAACGTTGGTTTTGTTTATCTGGTTTGCCACCTTTTCAGACTTTTCAGACTAATTTCCAGTTAAACAGGCAAACACTTAGACACCCATAAATCACTGGTCCTTGTACTAAGGTATATGTATAGGTATAGGTATACGTATGCTATTTTGATATTATATACTACATGCAAAAAGACAATAATTAAAGGCTTCTGACCTTCTGACCTTTCCATTGCATTATGAAGGTCACTCAGGGTCTTTATGATGCAATACCTTGGGCCTTATTTCATAAAAGTATGTAAAAAAAAAAAAGGGCCTTGTTTTCAAATGTGCTGTCTGTCATTTGTGAGAACTTGCATACAAAACCTTAGTGAGTTAAGAGCTTTTAAAGTTGCCTTGCTTTACAACATGGCTTATACGTTTTCAAAACATTAAATTGTGTCAAATTATTTTATTTGGATTTTTTAAATATAACTTTACATTTAAAAAAAAAAAGTAACGAGGTTCACTTAACCAACCAATAGAGTTGAATAGTTGCACCATGTGTAGATGTAGGTTAGGTGTTTATTAAATTTCTTTTTTGGAAAATAATGGACCACAAAATACATGTTATATCAGTGCCCCTAATATGAGCTGTAGCCTTACCAGGTTTCAGTTATATGTTAGAAAAAGGAAACAGCCTATTTACTGTAAAGCTGCTGTAAGCTGCTACACAATATAGGTTTATGTCTGTTACAGGCTTCAACCAAACTATGGAATTTCTTTTACAAGCTTTAAATGTCCAGGTTTAATCTACAACAGGCAAACAATCTTTATGTGTTAAGTGCTACCATACTACAAGCTTCCCACAGAAATGAGCATTATCAGATGTTGTTTTTCTCCAGAACTGAAAGCCTGACTCTAGTAGTCATGGATTGATACCTAATGTAAATAAGTAATAGGGATTCGTTTTTGCCTTCTTCAACATTAAGCAACATTTTACATATATAACTAGAACACCTAGCAAAATACTCAAAATAACATTGTAGCAAAAATGCTAACAAGCAACTTAATATCAAAAATAAAATTACTAATTAATCAGAGTACATATTTAATTTCTGACTTATTTACATAAACACATGCAGAATTTCTGGTTGTGACTGAAAAATTCTGGAGCAGATTCTTGTTTAATGCAGCAGCTCATTTTACATAATCTGCCAATGAATGGGACTACTGTGCCTGTAATAGTGCAACTGTGACATACATTCACATTATTATTTATTATTTGTAGAACAAGTTATTAAGTGGGCAGGTCCTGTCCCAGATGTTAAACATGTGGGCATTCTATCCTTTGCCTCTGTTATTGCTGAAGCTGACCCCAACCTTAGAATACGCCCAGAATATCCAACACAGATTTATGCAGAGTCTATTTAGGAGTATAATCAAGTGGCTGCATAGAACAAGGCTGTATAAATTCCTGTGTCTTTAAATTTTGTATTGACATTTTCAGAGGTGCAGGGAACCATGTAATGGATTTGAAGAGCCAGACAAGCTATTCTTACTACAAGCTGTGTAGTAGTTGCAGTTCAGTCTAGATGGTGCTCTGATTCAAGCAAACTTAAAATAGGTCATATCTCCCAGCGCTACCCCGAGTCATACAGCTCCTGTACATCTGTACATTCATCACTGTGCACACATACACAACCATTCAGTGCTCTGGTTTTAAATGAAATCCTGTCTTTATGAGGTGTGATAATTATGTTCCTACTACATTACTTCTAAATTATTTATAAGCAAAATAATTAGCTGTATTAGAAATACAGTCACGTGAGGAATCAAGCACACCCCATGAAAAGTGGAACTATTCAGTCTTCATTTAAACAGTGTTGACAGATACATAAACCCCCCAAGGAATGGATCATAGGGCTGAAATAAAGGGTTGTGGAATGGCTTGGACAAAGCCCAGACCTTGTGCATGCTGTGGAGGGGTCTGAAATTGGCTATTCATGCTAGAAACCCACAAGGAAGGAAGGAATGGGCAAAGTATCTCCTAGCAGACATCAGTAACTGGTAGACAGTTATAGGAAACATTTGCATAAAGTTGCTTCTGCTAAAAGGGGGCAGTAACAGCTACTGAAGCCAGGGGTGTATTTACTCTTTCAACAGTCAGTTAGTGTGTTTTTAATAAATTGATTTTATTATTATTATTATTATTATTATTATTATTATTATTTAATAAAAGGTCAATTTTTTTAATATTTTTTTTTTCAAAGTATGTGTGCAAACTGTTCACATGGTGATTACCACTGTGCACCATTATCATACAGGGCTATTTGTAATTAGACCTGGAAATGAGCAACCAGCAATAGGGCACTGACCTTTACCAAGAGATGTGAAGCTGCAGAATGAAGAACACTACTAGTACCTGTGAATAACAATGTCATATCCTGCACTGCACACACACTCATTATAAAAAAGAAATAGCTGCACCCAGAAGGAAGTACCAGATGGTATTAGGAAGGAAGATAAAGGTTACCAGGAACAATAAATGATGGTAAATTAATACTGACATGGGCAATATGTATTGGGCTACACATCCATGCCTATGTCACATGTGCCACAGAGTGTGAAACTTGAATCAGTTGCGTGTCTCATGATGTCACACCTACCTACCAAGTTTGACTCCTTTGATTCCTACTGGGTGCAGCTATTCTTATGTACTCATCATGTGCCTGATATACATGCTGTACAATGGGGGCACTGTATTAGTAGCCTCTGTTAAACAACACCTGGGCTAATAATGCTTCTGCTGCTCTGTATTCCAAACTGTGTCCACGATAATGACATGTGGTGTACTAGTGTATCTCTCTCCCTCCTCTCCGTCTTTTATTCTCTCCTTCTGTCAGGTCTTGTACCTTTGCCTCAAGGTAAGGCTTGCATCAGATGTGAAATTAAAATTCCCAATGTAGTAGCAGCAGTGCCAGGCACAGACGCTGACAAGGCCAGATGTTTTAAACGTCCATTTTGTGGCAGTTTAAATCAGAACACTTTTTCAGACTCTGAAAACAGCAATAGGAACACAGTTATTCTAATACTGTGGTATGCTGTATGCAGCTCATATTTTATAATTAACCAATTTAGTGCATAGTTAATTGCTCCTGTTGTAAGAGCCAAGAGCAGACCAAATAAATAATAATAAGCCTAATAAACATCCTGTTAAATAATTATAGTGACAATGTTTTATTATTCAAACATTATTTACTATGCATTATTTTATTAGGATCATTAAACATTAACGTACTGCAGAAGCTAACCAGGGCATACAAACTGTGTGATGTGTGCATTGGGCTCCTTTGGGGTATAACACTAAAATAGCATCAGTTTTAGATAAACCTAGATTCTCAAAGTGCCTCGTTTGATATTAGCACCATAATACAATGCATTTATAATGTTGCCATCCATAGCAAATAAGAGGGAGATGCTTTTACAGTCTCACCTGTTTTGAAATGTAAGGTAAATTTTTTATTTTTTTTTCCCCCAACGCTGGTGCTGTCGAGTCCTATTAACTAAAAGCATCAGGATAACATAAGCCTGGTTTGGGCATCAGACACAGTAGCACTGCAAACAGCCTGGGTCATTTAAAGTGAAGGAGCCCTTAAAATGAATAGCTTCCTGTATGCTGAAACAACCATTTGAAAGTTATGGGCATCAGTTTGGATTTTGCAGTAGTCGGTCAGACTATGTCATATGCTTTTATGCATTAACGTCACATGCACAGGCTCAAAAAGAAGGTCCGGCTTGAAGGTCTCAAATGCAAAAATGATCACGAGTAGGTGATTCACTCACATCCTCAGAAGACACATCACCAAGTTCTCTTTGAATTCTTGGTCAACGCACTCACAATCATCAGCTTCATCTGCTTGGGGAAGGGGTCCGGAGCACAACCCACAAATAAAAAGTGTTCTTCCGCATGTTGTGTGCAATTATACCATCCCCCCAGAGAGATCCCCGAATCACGCATAGCGTAGCTTTAACTTCAGCCTGGCCCACACGTCAGGATAATCGAGACCATTTCGAAGCCGATTCTCTCCTTCTGACCACAAAACGTCTTTAGGTATCTGGTGGATCTTAAAATATTATCTTCCCAGATTACCCTGCAGTGTGGGGTGTCTGTACTCCAATCTTTAGTCCTCCGATCTTCTCTCAGTGCAGTCAAGGCTCCCTCCAATCATGTTCAGTATTAATGACTCAGTATCCCGTAGTGTGGGGTGTATGCCGACTCTCTGGTGTGAAATGTGACTTTGACATCATGCCTGAAAAGACCATCAACCAAGAAGAGCTGAGCTGAACAGATCTTGTCCATGATTATGGAAGAAGTCAAAAGCATGGCAGCTAAATCGCGGGTGAGGTTGCCAACTGTAGAAGAGGATAAGTTTGTGGAGCTGTGGCATGAGTGTCTTGATAATGTGTGCTACATGTTTATCCACCTGAGGTCTCGGTCAGGTGTACTTGTCTGAAAGTGTGTGATGTTTCATTCAGGGCGGATTGTGTAGTGTGGGGAGTAAGAGGATGAAAAATAAACTGTTTAAATTGTTGAATTGTACATTATGTACTAATGAACAGCTCACACACACGCATGCATGGCCACTGTGCACTCACAGGATCTGCAGGGCAGAGATTTTGTCCTTGAGCAGTTCCTGGGCCTTGTTGAAGTCAGACAGCATGTTCTGGGTCTCTCGGTTGTGCAGTCCGTTCAGCTCCACCATCTCCCTCTCGTGCTTCTTACACAGGTCCTGCTCGTGAGCCCTGAGAACAAATATATGCATCTATCAGATTTCAGTTCCATTTGTGGATTATTAATGCATTTACTGTTCCTGCCATATAACACTGAGGTCCATTTTATACCGTTAGAAAACTGCACCACTGCGTTGAGACTGACCAAATGATTTTATTCTCTCTTTCCTCCACAGTCACATTTTCACCCCTTTCTCAAACCCTACTGTTTCCTTTAACCTACAGCCACCAAACTGTACTCACTCAGGGCAGATCACCAAACTCTAATCCACAGCCACTGACCCACACTCCTCCATGTGTTCCTCCCATTCATCCCATATACACCCATTCAATTTTTGGCACACCTTAGCAACCAGCTAGCATCAGGTTTAAGCTTGTGTGTGTGTTCAGCTATTCTTGACATCAAAGAATTGTGCAGTGGGCCCAGATTTGGTGGATGACAATTCTGAGGAGAGTTTCCTGTAGACTGGGATTTTAGCCACTGCTGGTAGACCTGTATGACCGTACGCTTCCATACACCTGCAGTTTCAGCTACTTCCTTCACACTATGGTCTTTGGCACGTCCAAATACAGTCACTCCTTTTGGCCAATCATTAACATCTGCTTTGGAGCCATTTTCCACACATGGAATGAGACACTCACTGCACTGTACCACCTCTTCTCAATCTATGAATCCCGTAACTCACACCCTGCAGGTATTTACAGCCTCATCAACCTCGTGCTGCACCATCAGCAGGAACATAAAGGTACTAGGACTTTAAACACACAAGGTGATGCTTTCTTTGTGTCTGGTAAGCTTATGTATGGGATATCTGGTTTGCAGACAGACACACATACGGTTTTATTGCAATTTTAATAAACCTCTATCCTGAGCTGAACTCCCTGCTCAGTACAGAGCTGTACTTGCAAGCTGGTTCATCATCATCACTATGGACAATTACAGAAGTACCTGCTGCCTTTGATCCTGCTCCCATATTAAAATTTCATCCACCTCACTCATCTCAGGTTTGGCCTTCTTTCATTTCACTTCCTCCTCAATAACTACTGTCCTATCCAAGAAACGTGTGTATAATTCATGGTGGGCTCAGTGGGAGGGTATCACCGGCTTGAGTGTAAACGCTTCCTACTGTTTATTTATTGATTTCCATTCAGGAGAGCCAGAGGTATCTGCTCCAACATCATGTCTTCATATATCACCTCACAGTGTGGAATAAGTCTCCCCGCTTTAACATACTCACATATGGGCTCACAGACCCACATGCGTGTGCCGCGAACACTCGCACCCCCTTCCGACTGACTCATACATGTGTGCACGAAGAAGTGCGCTCTGCTGCTTTCCCACAGTACTTTTCCTCAGGGGACCAGACAGGCTTCTTTATTTATTTGTTATTTTTAGTACACAACTCAGAATCCGCTCCTGGTTACGTAATTGGAGGTGAAACGTGCCCTGCGTAGCGTTATAGCATAAACCCATATGTGTGGGCACTCTACCCCAAGACATACACTCTCTAACAGACTTTAAATCTCTGCTTTAAACTACGTGGAAGCATCTTATTTTTCCTTCACAACAACCTCAGATTCTAATCAGAGTCTAGCATCAGTCTGCCAACAGCATTATTTATTCATGGAAACTGAAATATTCATATCACACGCCGTGTAAAAATAAGGTGATGAAGACTAGAACAATGTACAGCACTGTGCAAACGTCTGAGACCACCAATTATTTATTGACCCATCCATCCAAAAATATGTCAGAAAACCAAATATAAAATGACCCACTTTAATAAGAAAGTAAAATATGTGGAAAAAACTTATTCTCAAAAGCAGAGAGAATGGGACTCCTAACAACCACCGGGAAGACCTAGTAGACCACCAAAACTGTCCCCATCAGCACTTAAAGCTTTTGTCTTTAAGAGAGAGGGGAACATCGAGCTCTACTCTTGCTTCAGATCTGAAACCATCAACATGTGTTTTTGTCCATCCTTCCACTGTGAGAAAACACCTTGATGCTATGGGTCTGAAAGGATGTGTAAGCCCTTGCCTTGCTAGGACACAGAGAAAACCTGTTGTTGCTCTCAGAACAATGAACCAAAAAAAAAAAAAAACATTACTCATCTCATAGTAACATGGGCAAACCAAACCCATGCACAGTATCACAGTATCTGAGTCCATCTTAGTAATACACACCTAGCATTTCCTGGATGCAGGAATACAGGAACGCCACCCACAGAGGTAGGCCTGATATCCTATACAGTAAATAAATGCGTCTTGTTTTAATGCAATAAGAAGCTGCTTCACACACTTGACTTATTCAAACAGTAACATTGCTTTTTTAGATCTGGGGTCATTCATCCTAGGACACATTCATCCTCTTACACCAACTCCATACATTACATTGTAAGAAAAAACAAAGGACTGTGCACTTCAGTCCCAGGACCGTAACATCTGTGTTTGTTACGGATTGGAAGGTGACAAGAAGAACATGTAAACAACATCTATGACTGAACTTTGGAGAAGTAGACAAATACCTCCAAATTCATCTCTCAGGACTCTTACTGGTGTAGCACAGCGCAGTCACCCAGACCAGGAATCGACCCCCAATCTCCCACATGGTGTGGTAGCTCAAGTGGTGCTATCTGTTGCACCACACCAACACACACACTTAATACACCTGACTTTGAACTGTGCGAGGAGCACCCAGAGGAAACCCACACAGACATAGGGACCCTTTTTTTTGGGTTTGTGGGTCGGGGGGAGCTTCTAAAGGAGCACTGAATTTTATATATAAATTGAGTTCATATATGAACAATCACCTATTGTGCCTTTAATTGCCATTTTGACTGTAAATTAAATAAAGTGAAGGGTGGTCTCCGACTGCATTTCGAGAGGAGAGGATTTGGGCATCATTAAAGAGACCACTGCGAGTAGCAGAACAGCATATATATATATATGTATATGTGTATATGTATGTATGTATGTATATAAGCATAGCAAATCGTCACACCCTTGCCATCTTTCCCTCTGAAATAAATCAACATAAGGGATATGACCTCAGCGCTAGTTTGGTTGGTGCTAATGTCCTGCAGTAGCTCAGAGGTTTTCAATAAATGCCACACCAATTTTTGCTCGCTCAAATTCAAAATACCCACCATTCTAAAATGAAACGAAGGCTAGAAGTGACAAGCCTCATTACTAGCAGCTCCACCGGCTATTCGGAATATTAATGTGACAAGCATGCCACGGGCAAAGGCAGCAGTGGGAGAAGTCAGTTGCTGTATTTTTGTGTAGGCTGATGAAGGAAGAAGCCGGGGAGAAAACTGTGCAGTTTGCTATCTGTATACCTCTGTAGTTATGTAGGCCAGGAGGCCACAGTCCAGCACGGTCTGGTGATCCCTGTGCAAACAGACCTGATTCAGCGTGTATATTAAAGGGACCATATGCTACATTTGGATTTTTTTAATTTCTCCATTTATGACATTTGTGTCCAAATTCATTTTTCCTTTTATCTCTCTTTTAGTCTGTTCATAAATCTGTGTTTTTACCAAAATTCTGCATAATTAAATGGTTCATCATATCATATCAACAAAATGTCCTTCAGAGTCAGAATTGTTCACAGTGGTGGTGACAGGACCTGATGTCTGAAACTCCCTCCCAGAAAGTTATTTCAAGAAATGGTTGTGAATACATAGCCTGATGTTTGAGACCTTTGAGAGATGCATTAAAGGTGTTCAAATGCAAAATAATGGCCAAATAAAAAACGTACTTATTTCAGATTAGTGTAGTGATGTGCACAGAAGACGCACGCAGGTTCACTGGTGATTCTGGACATACATATACAATATGTAGCTATATCTGTGTTGTAGACACTGAGACCCCTGATTCCCATCACCCATCATCACCACTAAAAATCTGTGTTGCCAGGTGTTGTAGACAAATTAATTATTTCGCATCAAATTCATCTGTACTGAATTATAGAGCACTATTGAAAAAACAACCAGCCCTTCAGGACCAGAATGCCCCAGATTTAGGACCTTTTACATGTAGGAGGTAGATTGATGGCCAACAGGAGGTGGATGGCCAACAGCTTTTTGAGGAGGTGATTCAGAACAATGACACTTGAAGGGGCAGTCGTGGACTAGAGGTGAGGGAACCCGCCTTGTGTCCAGAGGGTTTGTGGGTGCTGTGGGTAGGGTTGCCCGCTGCAGTAGACAAATTCCTCTGTATGCAAGCACACTTGACTAACTGTAATCTAATTGCAGGGCTGGAGTCCAGAGCTTTGTTCCTACGACTGGGCTAAAGAGGTTCAAATCTATGTTTTAATGTAATTCAGATCTAGTGTTTTCAAGCTGTGTGGCCACACAGATTTGATTTTAATGTAGTGCAAATGTAGCCAATGACTGGCCCTACAGACCAAATCTTACCGACTATAAACGTCACCATCTTGCTTTGAAGCTGTACATAATGGATCTTTCTTCCTTTATTTTAACTACCCTTCCAAAGCCAGCAGGGCTGCTGTAAGTAGTATTAATCCCACTGTGGCATCCTTTGTCTTTGATAACCCTTGGAGCCAGTGACAATCTAGCCCGTCTTCCAGATGCAGATGAAGTTGCCATCATTGCCAATTAGAATATTATAGAAGTATGACTTTGTAGAGAGTTCACTGTAAGGTGATGTTAGCTAGATAAGAAGCTAATGTTAATGTCATTTACACTAGGGGCCGCATCTTTTTCACACTCAGCAGAAGTATTTAGCATGAATGTACATTTGTAAGAGTGTATGTGCAGAATGGTTGAGCTTGTTGTTTCATTTCCACCAATAAGGTGAACTAACCAGTAAGCAAATTAGCTAATTAGCCAAATGTAATGATTTAGAGGGACATAAAAACATAAAATGGCCAAAAATACCATTAAATAATTGGTATTTGAACAGTCCCAGCTGTCTCACAGCCAGGCGGAAAGTGAACTACAGTGAGAACCAGAAGTTCAGTTGGTTCATGTTTGGATAGGTTCTAGATCAGTGCAGCGGGAAAACACCTTCATTCCACCTTTAATGCCACGAAATGTGTCTGGTGCAAGTTCATTATCATTGTCACATCTCATGCTGCTGTTTCTCCTCCCTGCCCACAGAGGTCGCTCTCACCTGAATTTTAGCCCTGAGTTTCCCACCTGATTGCAGTCAGCGATTTTGTATGTATATAGCCTCCATGTTCTCCTTGGTTCTATGTGAAGTCTTGTTTTGGTTATCCTTGCAATTCTGAGCGTTTCTTGTATATATTGCTCTTCTGGTTTTGAATCCCTGCTTTGGTTTATGGTTTTTGGTATTTAGATCTTGGTTTTGGCTGTATTCTTGTTTGATGTATTTTGGATGGATTTTCTGGTATTTGGACCTGGACTGTTTGGACTTAGAACTTTTGCTGAAACCTGCACTTGACTCCTCATCCTAGTTGTGGACCTGTTGATGACAATCATATACCAATAACCACCAATTTGTACAATACCCAACCCGGAAAGGTCTGTTTCTGCTTTTCTGATATCTTGGTTAAATGACTCCCAGGGCTCCATCTGAATTAGTACAAAATCATGTAGTACCACTACAGCGCTACCTGTGCCATCCACTGATCACCAAAGTGCATTACAATTAATTTGTTTCATAATTACCTTTAGAAATGATGGATTATAATGAGTTCTGATATTCCTAAATCAATCCAAGTGTGTGCGCCCCTGTACCCCCACTCACCTGATCTGCTGGTTGGCCTCGCTGCGGATCTTCAGCACCTCCTTGCCCTTCAGCTCCAGTTCTTTGGTGAGGGTGCTGATGTTTTCGTTTAGGGTGTGGATCTCATGGTCCAGGTCGGCAATGTGGTTCTTCCTACGAGTCACTTCCTCTTGTAGGTCCGAGATGCGACTTAACAGCTCCCGCTCCTGTGCAGTACACATAGAGAGGGAAACATACATCGCTGGTTAAAACCTTATGTGTCCAGGAACGTAGTGACAAGGTTGTGCTGATAGCATCTGTTCCTTTGTCTTCTAGTTAGAGAACAGAGGACGATAGCGATAGGATGCTAAATGTTCCAGTGTCAACATTCTGTTATTTGTTATCAGGTACCTTACTTATCTATCAACATCTGACAAGGAGGATGCCACTAGAGAGATAAAAGGTCACTGAGGTCTTTTTGCTGGTATATCTTTAAAAAAGTGTGGTGCAGGATGATGCAGGCAGTGTGGATTTCAGCTTTAACCTGCAACATACACTGCTGGTGAACTGAGCCCATGTAAGGTAAAATGGGAGCACAGCGTACTGGGTTTGAGCAGGACACATATGAAAATACACCTCCTTCATAAATCTATAAGGAATAAAATAAAAAAAATCTGAAAAAGAAACTTTCTGATAATTGCTGCTGTTTCGCCATTTGGTACTGAAATGTACCGTATGTCCCACACCTCCATGAGCATCAATAATCTGTGATTGAATTTGACATGGACTGGACATGTTTCTGGCTTTAAGCCACATTAATGTTTAGCCACTATTGGTCCAGATTTGGTAGAGGCCTTCCCTGACACAATTCCGAGGAGAATTCCCTGTAGACTGGGATTTTAGCCACTGCTGGTAGACCCGTATGCTTCCATACACCTGCAGATTCAGCTACTTCCTCCACACTATGCTCTTTGGCCACGCCCAAACGCTCAGTCCCTCCTTTTAGCCAATCATTAACATCTACTCTGGAGCCATTTTCCACACATGGAACGAGACATTCCCTGCACTGTACCACCTCTTCTCAATCTATGGATCCCGTCACTCACACCCCGCAGGTATTTATAGCCCCACCATCCCGCAGGTTGTTACTACCTACTTTACTACCACATGCTGACAATGTTTTTGTCTGGTGAGCTTAAAAATGTTGTAACGTGGAAGTGCTTTCCTTCCATGCTATCCAGATGGAAGACAAAGGTTACCAGAAAGAATATATGATGAAACTGATACATTTATTGAGCTACACATACAGACGTAGAGTATGGTGTCGGGCCACCATGTTTGCTAACTCAACATGCCAGATGTCTTGGTATGGAGGTGTAGAGGTTCCTAATGGTGTCCTGTGATAATCCATCCCATGCAGCTTGAGGATTCTCACAGTTCCTGCAGATGCGGTAGGGGTGGAGGTGGAGTGACACTGGAACAAACCATTCATCTTGGCGCTGACCACGATGCCTCCAAAACACAAGTGGCACTCATCACAAGATGACCTGCCGCCTTTCTGAGTCACTTCATGATCTGATACATGTGATAATCTGGCACGACACCATTGCAGTCATCTTGTTATATGTTTGTTTTTATAACTATTTCTGCAACAGACTGAAATATTAAAATATATTTTGAAATATAGATTGAAATATATTAGGTTAATATGACATATACACACACATTATACTGTATATCGTCGCTGTCCAATGAAAAACATGTATCTCCATTTTTGTTGATTTTTACTTTTATGCCTCATTTGATCACATGATATGATGTTTACACTGTGTAGAAATTTCATGAGGTATGGACCAACAGTAATGGCCCAAAATGACTTTGAAAGACGTCTGGTTCCATTCACTTTTATTAAAATTGAATGAGGTTTTTGGGCTCTCCTGTAAAGTTGGCATTTTGGAGATACCTGTTTTTCTTTGGACAGCGACGATATATAAGTTTAACTTATTGTCATTTATTAAGGAGAGATGTGAACTGCTTAGATTTATTTTGGAAGGCTTGAGGTGGGATGTGTCCTTCAGCCTGAGTAGCTCCTGCTGTGAGTTGTTCATTAGCTTGTTTAAATGGTGCTATATTACTGCCACCAAGAGAGTAATTCAAATAATACTTGGTGTGAATTCTGTCACTTATTCATAACCCAGTAATTAAAGACACATGGGAGAAAAAACAGCTATTTTTATGGTCGGGGTGAATCACGAGAAATGTCTGTCCGATTGCCGTGAAAATTAAAAGATCATGTTGCTATGGAAATGCAAGACGATTGCCAAAACCGTGTTCTACTTGGACTCGTGTTTAACCGCTTAAACAACCTGTGTTGCAGTCTGCCCTGTGTTACGATGTGCCCAGCGCTCCTCCATAGCCTGGAGAGTTGGCAAGGGTGAATGTGATTCTGCTATATGTATGGCATCGCCCTATCCTCTCTGACGTGCTACACAGTCACTTGAATCTAAAGCCTGCAAAAATAACAGCTTATAAAGTTCAGACTTTCTGGTCTCCTGGACCAGCTATGTTCTCCTCCCACTGCACTTTGAGGCTGAGTTAGGATGCAATATTGATAGCTGTGCGTCCCAGCATGCTTTTTGGCCTTTTTCATCAGCTCCTGTACTGTATATGAATAGCTCTTCTATGAATAAGTAAAGGGAGGGTGACCAGCCAGTCGCTCTGCGTTCCTGCTCTGAGCCATGTTTGAAAGATCACTGTGCTGCTGTCCTTTCTCACTATGAAGGCTAAGTGTCCAGCTTTGATCTCCTGCTGGACCCATAAAGCTAATGGGGCGTGAGTCGGACTCCGTGGAGGGTGTGAAGAGCTAATGTTCAGATCACAAGGCCGCCGAACGTTCTAGAGGAAGGCTCTGTCGGAATACAGAAAAACAACAAGAGCGCGGCGCCACGGAGACCGAGCGTGTGCATAAATTATTCTGACGCTTACTGAAACGAGATGAGATGAGGGAAGGCACCTAATCTTTCTGTACAAATCCCCCGGCGCCACACATGCTCTTCCAGCTGCAGCAGTTAAGCCCCTTATGAATACATAATCAAAATACAATAACCAAACAACCGCTTTAAAACACGTGTAACTCTTTCATATTAAACTTATACATTATTAGGATACGCTTCACCGGTTAAGGTACTCTGCAGGAAATACATTATCATAGTGAACTAGCCGCCAGTGCGAGAGAGAGAGAGAAAGAGGGGGAGGTGGTGGAGGGGAGAGAATTAAGCCCTCTTAAAACGGCCGCAATTTCCAGCGTCCTGTACAGGGTAGTGTAGATTAATCAAACCGTGCTCTGTGTCTGCGGGCTAATTTTCCACTCCGACAGCACTATGACTTTTTATAACGGCTTCTGCCCAAGAAGAAACCCTGCTCACCCAGTATCGTGCAGTTCAGCCAATAGCCGTCGTTATGAACTTAATGGATCTTGCTTAATTGAATTACAGTCACCTCACCCAGCTCGAGCTTCAGTAAATATCATTTCACACCTCACAATTAGCCTAATAGTGCCATCAGAGTCTCTCTACTGCGATTTTAAAACGCAAGCCTTATCCAAACATTCAAAATCCAAAGGACGTAGGTGCTAGAAGAAAGGATATAGCACGGCGTTCACTGCTGATAAATCAAATCAAATCAAATTTATTTATATAGCGCTTTTAACTACTGATGTCTCAAAGCAGCTTTACAGTAATCAGTAATAATTCATTAAGGAGAGAAAAGGAAGAAGCCCCCAGTGAGCAAGCCGTAGGCGACAGCTGCAAGGAAAACTCCCTCAAGCAGAAGGAAGAAACCTTGGGAGGAACCAGACTCACACGGGGGTCCATCCTCCTCTGGTCCAAACTACAATTTGAAATTGTTCAAGTAACATCAAATGAGTATCTAATTATGCTGATCTAGTCGTCATGGTGATGATGAAGTCAATGAAGTAATAACTGTGAAATAATAATAACGGTCCGGTTCCGTAGGAATAGCGGAAAAATGAGTCTGCAGCGGGAGAGCCTCGTTAGTCCTAATTGGCGTTAGGCGGGGCAGGCAAGAAGCTGGTTAGGGGCAGGTAGCATGGAGACCCGCTCAGTCTTCCTTCAGTGTTTGAATTTTATAGAAAGTCTAAAAATCTCCTTTTAGGAAATTAAGCCCCTTAGAAAAGGTCCCGTGTACCCTTAACATAGACAATCAAACAACATATGCTCATGTGTCTTTAGTCTTCTTTAACTGTCAGTGTCTTTATTTCATTGGCGCTAACTCTAGCTAACAGGGCTAATGTAATAGAACTCTTTGACATGAATGTACTGAGCAAAATTCACAGACTGGCTTTTCATTAATTCCATTTCCAGTCAAAATGGAAAACCTTCCATCACCTTCAGTCTCAAAACTCAGCAGGATTTCTTGCTTCTTCGTGTGCGCGCCCAAGGACACAAGATTTTAGAGCCATAAAACCAGTATTGGTCCTCAGTCACAACTTCTTGAGGGATAGCTCCTGTTTCTGGTGGCCTGTGGCCAACTGGAGTTGTCCCAAGAAATGTAAAATTAAAGCACAGCGGAAAGTCCTAAGAAAGTCCTGTAGCAGAGCGGACCGGCAGGCTGTCCTTGTTTTAGCCAACAGAGGGGGTTGCTGCTGTTGTGTACTGACCACTTCTACCATTTGTGGGTCTAGGTTTAAAGAATACAGCTAGTAAATAATTAATATAGCAGGTGTCAGATAAGTCCACAATATCTACACAAACGTATTTTCAAACCACAAAGCAGCGCGGAAAACAGGGGTAATGGGCCTTGAGTCATACTGCTAGGTGACACGTAGGTTTGCCTATAGACATTCATTATACTCGAGTGCAGTTCCAATACCATCTACAAACACTGCATCATTATTCAAACCGCGTCACATGTTTAGTCACCTCTGTCTCTACAGAACTGGAGCTAGTCCAGAGGCGTGTTTAGGGTCTGGCTACTGGACTACAGACAGGGGTCTTTCTTCTGCTCTGTTCACAGATCTATTTTCTTACTGCTAAAATATTTAATATCAATATGAATTATGGGCTCACATAACGACTGCCTCTTCTGATGTAACCGTGTCCCTGTCTTATCCCTGCTTAGACCCTTTGTACTTACCAGCTTCCTTTCTAAAAAACGCAGATGGACGAAATATTTTATAGCACTATTACAATGTATACCCATGCATGTTACTAAGAATAATGTTAATAGTGAAAATACAAGAAACTATAGTTTTATAGAGGAGAACATTGGATATTTTAATGATATGCTGATCACAAAACTGTAGAGGTCCCCAGTTTTCATTTTAGATCTGGTCACTGTACTACATGGGGCTGCTCGAGAGCCCATACTTCTATTCCTCCCTTTCATAACTACAACCTCTCTCATATGTACAGGGGTTGGACAATGAAACTGAAACACCTGTCATTTTAGTGTGGGAGGTCTCATGGCTAAATTGGACCAGCCTGGTGGCCAATCTTCATTAATTGCACATTGCACCAGTAAGAGCAGAGTGTGAAGGTTCAGTTAGCAGGTAAGAGCACAGTTCTGCTCAAAATACTGCAATGCACACAACATTATGGGTGACATACCAGAGTTCAAAAGAGGACAGATTGTTGGTGCACGTCTTGCTGGCGCATCTGTGACCAAGACAGCAAGTCTTTGTGATGTATCAAGAGCCACGGTATCCAGGGTAATGTCAGCATACCACCAAGAAGGACGAACCTCCACCAGCATCACGTAGTGACCTGGCCACTATCCTGCAAGGAGAATGGCTTAAACTCCCTCTGACCACTGTGCAGGACGCAGTATATGTCATTCCCAAGACCAACTGACGCTGTACTGGCCGCAAAAGGAGGCCCTACACCATACTAATAAATGATTGTGGTCTAAAACCAGGTGTTTCAGTTTCATTGTCCAACCCCTGTATATCACTGCTGTTGCTAAATAATTCATGAATAAGTTACAAAGGTTACTTAATAGTTCCTTAAATTAACACCTGATAAAGAAGCATGCAGTTTACCTGATACAAATCCTTCAAAAGCTGCGTGCCAATTTATACAGACATTGCTATGTAAGAGTGGCCTTGAGATGTTTAAGATGTCTACAACAGTGTACACTAGCCCCTCTGTTAGCCCCTGTAACCCAAACATATCCCAGCATTTGAAAACAAGCCTCACTTTTTCGTCCTTTGTTCATTTTTAAACTTTAGTAAGCACATTTTTTTCTCTCGTCCTGCAGATAGCAAGCTGAGGGAAGCCTGAGTCTCTAAGGAACTCATGATGGGGAAAAGGGCTGTTCTTTGGTTCACTGCTTGGGACTGAATGTTTGAGTGTGTGTGCTGTACCTGAACTACAGTGCCGCCTGTCAGTGGAACTGACTAGTGATATTTCTATTATATCTTAAACACAGGAAGAAGCCACCGGCAAGCCTCCATCTTCAAAGGCCTGGCCTATGGAGTCTGTAGGAATCATGCCTCTTATTTTATGTAGTGGAACACTGGAACCAGAATTTTCTAGATAGGCCAGGCTCTGTGCATATATACAGTAACAGTCAAAAGTTTAGATGCACCTAACTAAATGGATGTTGTTGGTGATCTGAAAGACTCTACAGGCTCACACTAAACAGTTCCAGCTGATGAGAGTCTGAAACAACACATATCCTGATACACCACATATACTCCTGATGTATCACAGTATTATATTTCTGCCATATAGCCAATAAACTCATCATCTAAATAGTAAATAGTAGCACTCAGGAATCAACTGCCAGAAATAAAACTTGGTGGACAGGTTTGACATAGTGAGACATGCTAATGATTCAAGTTTTAAGATCAGCCATGCATGTGATTTAAGCAAGGATGGGCCTAAGCACTGTACCTGACCCAACAGCCACGATTCCAAATTTAGCTAACCCTCCATGAGTCATCCTGTTAGTGCCATCACCATTGGCAGACGACTGCACAACACAGGACTACACTCATGAGGACTGTTACGACGACTGCCCTTAACACCATGTTAGACTGTCATGGAGTGACTCAGAATGAGAGCGAGTCGTCTTCAGTGGCGAGTCCCTCTTTGGTTGTAAACGGAGATGACCAGCAAATCCGAATAAACGTTTTGTTGTCATGCATCACAAACCCAGAGGGCCTGGTGTCACTACGTCTCCGCCCCTACTGCCAAATTCGCAGGACATATTGTAGGATTATCACAGGACACCATTAGGAACTTCCACAACTCCATTTTGGAGGTGTTTAAGGTGGACTGCATAATTTCATGAGTGCTATTTTATAGACTGATGTCTTCACTTTTATTCTAAAGTGCAGCTTTAAGCTAAACATTGTGAGTAGTCGTGTCTAAACGTTTGGTACTGCAGATATTTCCACTGATAAAGAAACTTAGGCCAAGTAAGCTTAAGATATATGAATATGAAGTTGAATTTTGACACCAGAGAAGAATAAGCACCACCAAACAATACATATACCAAAGCCTGCGCTGTTAAGCATTGTGTATTTGTCTCTACTGTCTTATTGTCCATTGTCTGCTGACGTGTGCTTCACGTACTGTATTGTATATTGTGCTGTATTGTTTACTGTTCCTATTTATTGTCTTTATTGAGTTCTCTTCTGCTGTCACTACTACTCGTCTCCTGCAGCTTTGTGTGAAATGTTTCAGAGGGGCTGTAATTCCCTCCTCACTCAACACACAGCTGTGATGAGAGTAAAGCAAATAAAGTTTGACTCAACTTAATAAGAGAATGATATCTTGTTCGATCAAACCTGTTAGATGCAGAACCCAAAAATGCGCTCCATTCAATCGGATAATGGCAAGACCCCATCACAAGGGAGTCTATAGTTGATTAGGGCTGTGGAGGAGAACCTGGCAGTAGACCAACACGCTTGTATGCATTTAATATCAAATAACATGAAAATTAAATAAAAAATGGCTTATAACCACATGAATTGGAGGTGAAAACGTGTCAGTGAGGTGGACAATCAGTTGCAGAATGTACTGACCTCTTACAGATGACAAACATACAGTTGAAAGTCATACAACATACAAATACCTAAATCTGTTTAAAGGTAAGACTCTCTCTCTCTCTCATCTTCTGCCTCTGGGTGGAAGGCAGGAAACACCCCGGACGCATGCAGGTTCTTAGTGAGGAACCGAAGGTCAGGTTCTAGCTTTACTGGCAGATACAGTAAGCGTCTGGTTCATAAGAACAAGGTCAAGCAGCAAACACACAGGACAACACAGCTACAGACTGGCAGAGGGCCAAACCCACTCTCTACTGACCGTGATGAGCGCAACCTCATTCCATCGTCCCTTACTCACCGTAAGATGACCTCGTGTGACCTACAGAGGGACTGGCGAGCGGTGGCTGGGGTGAAACGCACAGCGAGCATGGTTCTAAAAACAGGCTTCTGGAGGTCATTAGTGATTTTCTAAATAAACATATCTAATACAATATCTGATCTGGAGTTTGGGAGACATGCTTCCAGTAGAGTAGAGAATCAAACAGAACTGAGGGATTCTGGTCCAACACAAACCCAGAACCTGTACAGCTAGAGACACTGATCACTGATTTGAGGTGGTCTCTTAATTTTTTCCAGAGCTGTACATACCTTTTAAGCCAAAACTTCACCTGTACTGTGATTTTTTTTTTCTGTGAGGCAGCTTTTGCGTTTTGTATATTTCAGAGCTTGTGCTCATATGCTCTGTCTATCCTGTAGGTAATCTGTGTTTGCTGTGTAATATATAGGTACAGCGGTTTGAGCGTATTAATCTTGCTGATGAGGTATTTATCTTATTGATGCTTTTTGTGGATGGTCTTTAATCTTATGATAGTCTAGTGTTAGGAGTGGGACTTTTTGGTTGGATTGTTTTCTAAATCTGTTTCTTTTCGTTTCTTCACCTCCTCCAGCTTTAACACACTTTCACTTCTGGATACCATGGCAGTCCTGTTGTCCTCTCATTTAGGACCTTGCAGACAACAATACAGCAAGTCATCAGGAGAATATACTCCCCGACTAAGGCTTTCTTTGAGGTGCCTATGAATGTCCACTCTAATTACTCATTAGACCTTATATGAGCAGCTAAGATCTGCTGCTAAGCAATGTCACCTCAAATGATCTGGGGTTATTTCTCTGTTTGGTGTCAGTCGAAAAGAGTAGGTCACTCTAGATGTGATCTTAGTTTATTAAGCTCTGTTTGCAGAATGCAGCCGCAAGACAAAGACCCAGGGATGTACTTTTATACCATTGCTTAGTCAGCGTTTCCGGGTCTCAAATCCTGTCTCCTGGGAAAAAACCTCTTCCCTGACTGTGATATGGATAAACTGTCCCCAGTCGGGAACAAATGGTTAAAAGGCCATGGCTGAGCTATTGGTACCAACACTGCTTGCTAATGATAAAAGAGCTGTTAAGTGTAATTCACTAGAAGAAAATTGGAAATGAAACTATGAATAGCAGTGATTATGCGCCAGTGGCTTTTCTCTCTCCAGAGAGACTGGGTTTTACTCGCATTCCAGATTTAACAACGCAAACACGGCAGCAATGAAGCGTGTTCACAAACAGTCTGAGCAATACGTCAAAACAAGCCGGTCACCCACAGGGCTTGGAGCACGGCCCCTCTGAGCTACACGCAAAGGCCGGTGCTGAACCCTGACCTCCCTCACTGCGCATAACATCAGCCTTCAATGGACAAACACATACACAAACAAACAACTAGTTCCCCTGGACAGAGAGACATCTGAGCCACCGTCTCTTTAGGTGGCCCTTGTCCAGGTCAGAAATGACTTTAAATGGCCAGTGCTCAGTGTGACAGCTAATCCTGCGTACATCTTTTAGTTCTTACTACTAGAGATCAAATGAAAAAGCCTTACATCACCATGATATGTACCAGGAACATTAATGGAAGAATGGAAAACAAAGTTGCCCCCCTTTTTGGTACAAATGGATCAGACCCAGCAGTGCTGCTGGAGTGCTTTAACATCTCAGTGTCACTGGTGGACTATTCTCACTGCACTGTGGTGTCTGATGTGTCCAACCAAAACTCTCCAGCCAACAGCGTCCTGTGGGCGATGTCCTCTGGGCAGCGTCTTGTGACTGCTGACGAAGGACCAGCGGATGACCAACACAAGCTGTGCAGCTGCAGATGAGCTATCTTCTCAGACTGTACATCTACAAGGTGGACCAGCAAGGTAGGAGTGTCTAATAGAGTGGACAGTGAGTGGACACAGTGGTTAAACACTCCAGCAGCACTGCTGTGTCTGATCCACTCACACCAGCACCACACACACTAAGACACCAACACCACATCAGTGTCACTGCAGTGCTGAGAATGATCCACCACCCACATAATACCTGTTCTGTGGTGGTCCTTGGGGGTCCTGACCATTGAAGAGCAAAGAATACAGAGAAACAGATGGACTACAGTCTGTAACTGTAGAACTACAAAGTGCCCCTATATGGTCAGTGAAGCTGATAAACAGGATACTATGGCTGTGTTGGTATCTGTGATGTTACAAAAACAATTTATTCATAATGGGCTGCTTTATTGACACCATATAGTGTTTTTAAATATTCAGATCTTCAGTCAGAGCTAACAGTCTGTCTGTTCTCTTTGTCTGAGCTGAACTGCTGCCCATCCTGTGCGGTCTGATGCTGTTGCTGCATCTTTGACTGGGTGCCACTGCCCGTGTTTAACCACCACAGACCTCCTGGCTGTCCTGCACTGTGGAAGCTTGGCCTGCATCCTGCTGACCCGTCCGATGACCCGACTACTTAATTACTAATCAGACATTTAAGCCTCTACCCTACAAACACTGAACGCTCCTTTCCTTTGCTTGTCTTGTTATCTGGTGTTGACCCGAGGAGGATGGGTTCCCTTTCTGAGTCTTGGTTTCTCTTAAGGTTTCTTCCTTTTGAACTAAGGGAGTTTTTCCTGGCCTCTGTCGCTCTTGGCTTGCTCACTGGGGGCTTAGACACCAGATTCTTTATAAAGCTGCTTTGTGACAACATCTGTTGTAAAAGGCCCTTATTTCAAAGGGCTCTAAAGAATAGGGTAAAAGGGGGCTGACCAAATATATAAGGGCTACTGTCTGTAACTAGAACTACAAATTGTTTACAACAAGGAAAATACAGTGCAGGTGTGCAAATTGTGGCTGGTTGGTTTATATGGGCATTTGAGCCCCTGGAAACAATATACCTGTTTTAAGATCTAATGAATAGGTGCGGTTGAAATGTGTGAAAGTGGCCCTGTGATGCTCACTCAGCTGGACCCGAGTAAGGAGCGGGACCTGGGCACCGTGCACTGTAGAAGACTTGCTGTCATAAGAGCCATGGCTTGTTTCAATTTATGGATTTTCTGCTTTCTTTCATATTTGAAGCCAAAGGTAACACCATTTCCTCTTTAAGCCAAGTGCACACTCTGCAATGTTTCCTCTGATTTTCCAGTTTCAGACAAATCGCTCAGCAACCGATTGCTGTGCTTGTCCGTGATGACTCCTCGTTTAGTGCAAACGATTCAGCAAAGCAATTTCTCTCAGCACGTCCTGCAGTGGAGGAGTGAAAATGTCTCCTCATAAGATGGAAAATTCAAGGAGCAGGATTTAATAGAAGAGCAGTGTCTGCTGAATTCGGATATTCATTTGGAGGAATGGGGCCTTGGGGAGTCGTCCAGACTCTGACCGGTGCTCAACAGCTGCTTGGGCTCTTCGTGAGAATGTCTGAATCACAGCTGTAAAACTTTACACAACTCAGCATGAAATAAAACCAATGTGACCTCCAGACGCCAGGCAGGAGCGCTGACAGCCTACATGCGAGTGTGATTAGTGTGAATGAGAATATGCCTGGAAGGCTGATCTGTGACGTGCCGCACTGCATTTATGATGGGTTCAAATCTAACCCAGCCGTCAAAAGTGATGTGCTGTATGATATGTGTGTGTGTGAGAGAGACAGGGAGAGAGAGAGAGGAGAGAGGAGAGAGCGAGAGAGAGAGAGAGAGAGAACTGGGGGACAGTGATGTGGAACGTAGCTCCGATGATCATTATCAGGGTAAAACTCAATTCTTCACGCTGCGGATTTGGCCAGCCAGTCTCATACAGCTCATTAAACCAACTACACACACTAATCTCTCACTGAGAAACAATTAACCAGAGAGAGAGAGAGAGAGAGAGAGAGAGAGAGAGAGAGAGAGAGAGAGAGAGAGAGAGAGAGAGAGAGAGAAAGAGAGAGAGAGAGAAAGAGAGAGAGAGAAAGAGGGACAGAAAGAGAGAGATGCTCTGCCAGTCCCTGATGAGTCAGTTAAAGGAGCAACAAGTCTTTTGTTCCTGCTCCCAGAGACAGACGTCCTTTACGGGCTGCCTGCACAGGAGCGTGTTAAAAAGACAAACTGCTTGTTTTGCAGGTTCTTTGATTGGGCATTAAAAGGTACACGTGTATCTCAGGAATGGAAGATGTACAATTCAGTGAGGACTAGATTCTGGATGCTCTGACACAATACCGACTCAAAGCTGACGCCTGAAGAACGCCCTGTACTTACAGGACATACACACGTCATGCTTTACTAACATACTGTATTACTGTTCTGCTGTTCTTATGGGCGAGTGTGTGCTTGACTGCATCACGTTAACTACACCTGAACCATCCAATCATTCTTTCTGGTAATCTTTGTTTGGAAGTTACAGAGGCTTCTGCCTGGCCTAAAACATCTAGTACTGATTACATAACCGTGTACCAGGACGAATAATGCCGAGAGTCCAATAAATCTTGGCATTGCTGTCCTGGAGTTTGGCTGTGCCACTGGCGTAGAAAAAATCACTTGATGGGAAACACCTGGTCATTCAGTTTGTTAATGTGGTCAGGTACTGTGGGTAATGGGTGTGTAGCCTCATGCGCTTCTTTGCTTACCCTGACCCTCCCATTGGATATTCTTACTCTTACGAGGTGATGTCATCTCATAACACAAACCTTATCCTTATCTCTACCAGGAAGCTTGGCATGCCCTCACACAATGCACAGACAGCTAAACCAGTAAACCCCCATCCCCCGTATGGTTGTGCATGCTACCAGAAAATGGGATTTTCACACATATTGCTAATTTGGCACGCCCTGTGATAAGGCGAAACTGTGCCACTTCAGGACCGATGGTTGCTGTCCCAGGTGCTGAAGCCCCAAATCCAGCACCATTGTTTTGGACAGCCAGTCTATCTGAGCCTGAAAGCCGTAACTTGAAAATCAGTTCCGTCTTGTTCCTTGTCAGCAGAAACAGCTGCAGTCACTCATCTTCCCTGCACAAAAGGGCTGAACCTCGAAAGAGAAGGTGAATGGAATCGAGGACACTTACTCATGCTTTTCTTTCTCTCCTTCGAAAAACAAGAAACTGCAATAAAAAAACAAAACACGCCCAACATTTGTCCTCAATGCAGCTATGTGCACTTTTTCAAAAAGCTTGAAAATGGGGACGGAGCTGCGGGTGGTGGAGCCGCTGTAGTTCCACTTTGGCCAAAAATGAAACACCAAGCACCAAAGCATTACAGCAGGACAGCGTCAGTAGCAACGAAGATGACTAGCTTGTACAATGGACAGTAATGCTAATTGTACTGCCTCCAGGTTAGAACAAACTGCAGCCTCAGAGCCACCAACAGATCTGTCTGCCACCAACTCGACCTAAGCTGCAATCATTCCTTGTAAGGCTAATATCAGAGAAGCCGCACTGCTTTTCAGCGAAACCGTATCAACAATGACTAAAGTAGAATAATGTGCTGTGGCTGTAAAGCTCGAAAACACTGCCTGGAGGTCATGCATAGAGACGTAGCGTTCATTAAAGGAGGGTTCAGAGACTGGAAGCATTTGAAAGCAAATAGCATCATTTAGCGCTTGCCAAGCTACAGTGATAAACATGAGCTACAGAGAAGGAGGACGAGAATAAATCAGCTGCTTGGGAGCTTCAGTTCTTTTCATAGACAGAAACCAACAACACATGAAAGTAGTGCTGGACAAAATAGTGTGTGCAAAGCAGTTAGCCTGAGGGGGACCATTGAATTCAGGTCACTGGCTCTACTGTATAGCCTGGGAGAGTTCTATTCATCAGTGCATCCACTAATGAGAACACCTGACCATTACACCTATAAGAGCTTGCTCTAAAAAACAACTCGTGACATTGCATAACAGTGGCAGGTTCAAAGAATGACCACTTCTACTGCTACTGTATGTCTATTGTAACGGTCACTTTAAGGCAGGTGCAGTGCGCATGTGCACGGTGGAGAGCCAGAGAGAATAATGGAGAGTGTGGTGGAAAGCACGGGAGAGAATGTGCGTGTGGTGAACTGTACTAGGTTGTAGCCTGGGTTCTCCAACTGGTGTTATCTGGGAACTTGTGACGAGGTAAGTCTTGGTGACTCCGGAACCCTTTCACGACGGGTTCCCTGCATGTCTCTTCATGGAAGCTAAGTATCCACCTCTCTACGAGAGCACCCACCAAGCACCATACTTCGACTCGTTACACTATGCAGACTGCACTGCTTTAGCGTATAAACAAGTAATTTAATAAAAAACAAAAACAGGTTACAGTAATATAACATAACATCTGAAAACTATTTCACCGCTTGTTTGAAAGCTGCTACTGCCATCCTCATGCGCTCCTGCTGGTGTGGGTTTACTGCTTTTGCATCTCTAAAATTGACACACAAAAGTGACTTGCATCTTGTCACCAAGTGCCAGCACCATTGGCAGATGGCTGCACTACGCAGGACCACACACACTGTTACAATATCTGCACTCTACACCACATCAACATCGACAAAAGCAGCAATGGTGTCGTGTCAGACTGTCATAGAGTGACTCAGAATGGCAGCAGGTCATCTTCAGTGACAAGTCACGCTTTTTTGTCTTGGTGGAGGCGACCAATGAATCCGTGTGTGGAGGCACCGTGGTCAGCCACACATCAAACATCCAGGTGTCACTCCACCTCCACACTAACTGCAAAATCTGGAGGAATATTTAAGATGTATGGGATGCATGACACCATCAGGACCATGCTAAAAGACACCATACTAGAGACACTACTTCTGTCTGTGTAGCTCAATAAATATTCCCCATATCAGTCTAAATGTATCATCATGTATTGTTCCTGGTGACCTTTATCTTCCTTCCCAGCAGCACTTCCTTCTGGGTTCAGCTAATCTCTTTATGATGAGTGTATGTTCATGTGGGGCAGAAGGAACAGCATGTTTGGTTTCAGTGGGAACTGTCTCTGATCTCAGGCTGTTAAAGAACTACAGAACAGTACAGACAAGCGTGTGCATTTATAACTCAGCTCTGGGAGTCTTTCTGCTTGCGTGTGAATGCGTGTGCATATGTTTTCACTCTCTGCTAAGTCCCAGTTGTACTGACTCTCCGGTTCCACCAGCCAACAATCCTGATAAATAGATCTTATGTTTTATAGTAGGGTCTGTTGAAGGAGCTGGATGAGGAACAGAGGACTTGATTTTTGTCTCTTCTTCAGCAGCCAGTTGACAGGAGAACACTTCAATCTCTTGGAAAAGCGGCTCATCTATTTGCCCCATGTGCTGTGGGAAGGGTTAGCGAGTCCCTGATATTAAGGCTTGATCAGAGTTGTGCTTGAGCTGCTAGTAGCTGCCTCTGAAAACAATGTAAGCAGAAAGCCGTGCAGGAGCGCTTTAACACTGGAGAACACACACGTTTATCTTGTAAAATGTGTGAGCTGTAAAGTTGTGTTTTATGATGTAAACAAACAGAGTGCAATATGCGGCAGTGATGCACAAAACTGATAACCCAGCAGCAGCTCTAAGTAGCTGTGCACAGAGCCGCAGGGAGGAGTGCTGATGCTTTAGCCAGACTGAAGAAAATACTAGCATATAGAACACAAAGAATGTGGTCCAGTATTTATGTTCCTCTAGCTGAAAGTGAGTCAGCTTTAGCTAACAACACAGCCGACTGATGCTGAGCCTGGTGTTAATATTAATATACATAGCAGGACAGACTGCATTGCTCTAACTGACTTCACATCGGGGTTCAGACATAATTAATCAAATATTGATCTGGTGAAAAATTTATGTTTTGGTTCTCTCTAATATTTAGTGGAGTTTGGGCTGTTTGCACCTTGCTTAGTTGTTCTCTTTACTTTATCCTTCCTCATTACTTTTCTATTTATTACGGCAGTTCTTCATCTGGCTCGCTGGAGCCACTGAACTTGCCAGTAAGGTCCACTAAGGTCAATAGAAAGTAACTTGGTATGTTTTTAAGGTTTATCCATGTTGCTCAAAGGAAATGACTGATGAAAAAAAAGCTTCATTTTAAAGCTACACTATACACGTGTGTATACGCTGTATAAATATGTAAAGGCCTATTAAGTATTAAAACAGTCTGAAAAATTAAGATATCCAACCCTACAGCTCTGACTTTTACGTTATTATTATTAAATTATTATTTTGAGTCTTTACTGGCTGACACGCAGCAAAGCACAGTCACCATATTTCAGTTTTTTGTCACTAAAATAAAATTTTAACACCAAAAAATTAAAAAAATAAACCAAACATTTAATTTTGCATAGCATAAGGGGGTTAGGTACTTTGCTCAAGGACAGTAAAGACTGAAGTGCCTTTGAGCAAGGCACCTAACCCCCCAATAGGGCTGCCCAGCGCTCCGGGCAAGTGTGCTCACTGGCCCCTAGTGTGTTCACTAGAAAGTGTGTCTGTGGGTGTTTGACTTCACGGATGGGTTAAATGTGGAAGACAAAGTGGTTGGTGTAGCTCAGCGGTTAACACCACTACCCACCAAGGAGTCACCACCACCACATGTGGGAGACTGGGGTTCAAATCCCAGTCTGGGGTAACTGTTGTGCTACACCAATAAGAGTCCTTGGGCAAGATTCCTAACACTACATTGGCCTAGCAGTAATGTGACTAACCTTGCAAGTCGGTCTGGATAAGAGCGTCAGCTAAATGCCGTAAATGTAAATTCCTCTGTGTTTAAAAACATAAACGCAAGAAACTGCTCCAAAACTCTCTGCTCAGGCTTGGTTGGCCTCTCTAAATAATTATCAATGATCTGATGATAAATGTCAATAAGTGCATTAATAATAATCTGGTCACCAACTGACTGCAGTTATCTGATCATTCTAGTGGTCACAGCATACTCAGAGATTTCTTCTATCAAATTAATCTGATTACAAAAAACGTTGGATAAGGAGCGCTGGATTTGTGCCCGGTATTTAGGTTTCTTCATACGTGTAGTCTGACTTGTGTTCTGATGAGCATTTGAAAACCTACAGCAGTACAGGAAATAGGCAAGCTGTGTTTAACACAACAACTACGGAACGGCAACAAAACACTTTCGGAGGCACGCCGAAAGTATATGCTTGATGTAATGAACGGTCTGATTGATTCATCTTTAAGACCACGTATGTTCATACTTTCAGGTAACCTGACTTCAACCCGCAGCATAAAGTTTGGGTTTTGGGTTAAGTTTATTGGCCAGCTGCAAAGCAAAAAACATGATTACTGCCTGACCTATTATATGATTATCCCAGGCTTATGTAAACACCGTGATCAGATTACTGACAAAATCGAATTGTCTGCAGTTATCAGATTAAGTGCATGTAAGCACACTAATTATTGCACATCATTAGGGCTGTTGGACTGAGTTTTGTGAGGCTACAGTCTTGTTCAGAAACTTAATGATGTGAGTTGGGTCAGACTTGTGGAGGGGATGTTCCTGGACTATACTCAAAATGTTAAGCCTGATTAATGTTTTTGTGAAACAGCACCACTGGCTGTGTAGAAGTCTACTTTCCAATCCTCATTTTAATGGGGCCCAACAAAATATGGAGTAAAACAAAGAAAGTGGTGGAAAGAAGGAACAGTAAACATCAGAATCTGAGCTTTAGCAGTTTAAAAGGATGTGGCTTCACTGTTAGACTAACAGCAGGTCTTTACTGTCCTTCTTATTTATGTGTTGTAATTGCTTATGAAAGATTTTAAGGTGTTTATTTATAATAAACTCTTTTTAAACAACACATAAACATAAAAGCAGCCTTATTTTAAAGTGGTTCTATGTTCAGTAATCAAATCTATCAATCTAAATGTGGCACAGTATTAGGCTTTGGCTTGTTCTCTATGTAAACCTTCTATATAAACTCTGATTCTGACTGTGTAGCACTAATAAAGGTCTGTGGACTGAAATGTTTATGACCAGGCATTTTTGAACTCTTGCAAGTCATTTTCTGGGTAATTTATCTTCAATATGTTTGGTTGTTTCAGCCATTCAAGCTTCACTGTACACCAGTCTCTGCATATAAGGCTATCCATATGTCGGCTCTCACAGTCCTGGGTTTGGGTTTGGAAATAAACTGGCGTAGACCACTGGCCTAAAGTAGAGTGTTGACTGAAAGTGTAGTGCTGTTCACCTGTATCCTGCTCTGCTCCAGCGCGTTCTCCAGCTCCTGCTTGGCAGCCGCCGTTTCCTGCTGATGACTCTGCCGCAGGTGCTCTATAGCTGAGGCATGAAGATGGTTCAGCTCTGAACGCAAAGAGGCTGGAGAGAAAGGGAGGGAGAGAGAATAAGAAAGTGAAGTAGAGGGAGAATAAGTCTAGGATCTCCTTGTTATATTAAAACTCATCAATCACAGACTTTCTAAGCAGGGAAATCCAGGAAAGCAAGTAATTATTTTCTTACCTGCAATTTCCTACCTGAGTCTCATTATCGCTACACTGTACAGTCCCTTATATTCACAGCTAAGAAAATTTGTACTGTAATATCATTCTGGTGTGCAGAAGCTAAGTTAATCATATTCCGAAACACTTTCACAACATTTCTGACAACTTTAGTAAAGTCCAGGTGCTATGCAAATACCGTTATGCTGCACCGTCGGCTCTAACCAAAGTTCTCTGCGTTTGTTCTGGGCTGCTACATCTCGCTCTTACCTCGGTGGTATATTTGTACAGTTCTTTATTCCACACTAAAATGATTAGTCAAATTAGTCTTACCCAGCATGGCTTTGCCTTCATCCTCTAGCTCGAAGCGCAGGGTCTGTAGCTCCTGCTCTGACTGCTGCTTCAGTGTCTCGATGTTCTGCCTGTGCACTTCCCTCAGAGACTGAAGCTCCATATGATGATGCTGCCGCAGACGCTCCTCCAGCTCCTGCAGGCACATACAGACGAGAAGAATGCATCAGTAGGTTCTTTTGCTAGCTTGCTAGATAGCAGCATCTTTTAATATACCAAAAATTACAGCCAGGCTTCAATGGACCGAGTCCAGCAGCGGCAATAAAGGGAGCACGCACGCGAGCTCACCGCCCAGGGCATATTAGTAAATTGTAGCTTATCGTGGGAATTATATTATGATCAATAAGCACATAAGCATATCAGAGGCTTGTTGGGGGTTTTGGATGGCTGCCATTTACTGTCAGCAAAAGTGAGCAAAGCTTGTATTACATCACTCTGCATTAGACAGAGTGGCTGAAGCTGATAGGAATGGTTGAAGACTGAACACAGACACGGCACGTTCTACCAACTCCTCGGATTAGGTCTCTAGATGCTTTAGTAAACAGTGTGTCAAAGCAACAGCCAACTGGTGGAGCAACTTTGGAAAAGGAAACACAAACAGAGTGATTAACAGACAAAGAGACAAGCAATGGGAAGCAATTAGAGGCATGGGGGAGTCTACATGTAGAAAAGTGGATTTAATGACAGAGTAAAACTATTTAACAGTGCTTGTGTCTTTTAATGTCTCCAAATGTGTGTAAAAGAGTGATCCATAGTGGTAGAAAGGTTGGTTAAAAATAGGTTTATGTAGTAGATGTGTAAAAGCAAATCATTCTTCTCTTTTTGTGCTTTTTATTGAGACAATAAACACAGAAATGCCAGTTAACTAAGTAGATCCACACTGAATCTATACTTACTAGCCCTTTTATCAAAAACATCAACCTTATACATGCACTTTGGAGGATCAGAGTTACAGACTTGTCCGTCTGTGCAGTGTACGCCATTCAGAAAAAGAAATATAAGTGAAAGAAGAGAAAGAAGAAGTAGCAAGTGGCCACTATAGAACCACTGCTGACCAGATGCTGTTTGGGTAGTGGACCGTAGCCAACACAACAGAAGTACTGGCATAGCATCGGCATGTTAGTGTGCTCATTCATCCGTCATCGGTTTCTGACCATACCGTATTTGGTGGGCAGTCTTTCCTAGAACTTGTAGTGCTTTCCTGGCTTTTCTTTTTCCTTTAGCGTGTTATTTAGCTTTATGTAAATGCAAACCTTCTACAAAGTTCCAAAGCCCAACGAACACGCCAGAGGGAGAAACTCTCTCCCACAGAAACCACTTTCCTCACTCGTCTGAAACGGCTTGTTGGAATTCCAGTAGTTATAAAGTGACATCATCTCGTAACACAATCCTTACTGCCCACCTACAAGCAAGCTAGGCACTAGCCCATGCTAGAGGCTGTGTAGGGGTGGATCCATTCTGACTCAGCTGACTAATCAGAACAGATTGGGTGAGTTGACCAATCAGAGCATATTGGGGTCATCAGAAGGCAGGGCCCAAGGACACAGGTGCTCTAACAGGGCGCTTTAGACGGGCGTTGAATACAGATGTACATTATAAAATATCAGGGTTGGGGAAAATCCATCCTAGTAGATCACAAAAGTTTTTATCTGAACGCTAAAAATGAGTTTTATACATCCCCTTTAAAAACGAAAATAAATTTGTATCTACATACAGCAAACCAGGTCAGCTGTCAGCAGTGGTTCTGTGGTGATCCCTTTGCCTTGATCAATAGAGGCTGATAAATTGTAAACCTAAAGTCATTTTTAGGGAATCTTCAGATGGTCAGTCCAGTGTTCTGAGAGCACCAGCAGCTTCTTTGTTCAACGTGGAGCTTCTTGAACCGCTACGCATCCTTTCAGACCCACAGCACTGAGGTGAACAAAAAAACTTCTGAGGTCTGAAGCTTCTCTCTCAAATTAAGTGCTGTTGGGACATCCCCTGATAAAGGGACAGTTTAAGTTTCCTTTGTTGAGTCTTGTTGATCACTGAGCTGGTTGTAGCTGTGTACAAGTTGGACTGGTGCAAGATGCTGCAGGTGATCGAGAACGTTCTCTGCTTCACATGTAGGGCTGAAAAGGTCAGACCATGCCAGCCTTACACACAACTTATCAGGAGACATGCCTTCCCTTCTAATGGACAAGTACTAAGTAGTTTCCCCCACACCCCCTTTCTTTCTCTCTCTCTCTCCACCACTCAGCAGTATGAGGTAAACACCCATGAGGGTTGCTTTTAGCCTGACTGACATGGTCCCTGAAGCACCTCTCTTGCACGCGCGCACTCTTACATCCAAAACACCCTCGGTTTCACAGCACACTCAGTGAAAACATAGAGCTGCTTTCCCATAAGACACCATGCCATTTACACCTCTGTAAGTGCTACTAGAGTGTTAGCACATCTCTGTGAGGTTGTGTGAATATGAGAAGAGCAGAGAACATTTACAGCCCATGTGATCTGGCCACCCCTGCTCAGAGCTGTTACGCAGTCCTCATTCATTAGTCTGGACCATTGAAACCCAGCTGCTCATATCAGGTTTAAGTATCATTTCTCAGATACATGTTAAGATTCTTATGGCCCGCCTCCACACAAAATCTTAGGAGTTGAAACTTCCCCTGCTTTAGTTTTGTTCCTTAAATGTTCTTTCTTCCTGTTGTCATTCAACAACATCTGTAATTTACATTTACGGCATTTAGCTGACGCTCTTATCCAGAGCGACATACAAGGTTAATCATACTACAGGGAGGCCAGTGTAGTGTTAGGAGTCTTGCCCAGGGGCTCTTATTGGCGCAGCACAGCATAGTCACCCAGACCGGGATTCGAACCCCAGCCTCACACATGTGGTGGCTCCCTGGCAGGTAGTGGTGTTACCCGCTGAGCTACACCAACCACCTGCTTCGATATCAATAAAGACGCTTCAGCCACTTAACCATTCCACCACTTCAGATGTCCCTATATCTGTGACCATGAAAGCATTTGAGCATCGTTCAAATGTTTTGACGCGCCTGACCAAATTACATAGTTTGTTGATTTTCTGAGGGCAAAATAAATAAATGCATCCTCTACAGTAACTGTGGTACTGGGTGTGTGGACTAACTGAACACACAGCATCAACAAAAATCTAACCTAGGAACATGCATCAGCTTGTCCATAAGAATTTCCAACAATTATGGCACACGTTACTTGAGAAAAAAAATTAGTTTAGATATATTTAAATTGCAAATATTTTGGGGGCGGGCGCTGTATTTAAACCAAGGGTGTCACAACAACACAAATGTGCACTCTGTGTTAAATAAAAAAAAAGGAAACAAAACAAAAACAAGAGGGTGTGATGCAGTACATCCTCTCTGTCCAATGAAAAACACTTATGCATCATTTGAACACAGCAGCTGTGTGAGAATTTCATGGTGAATGGAGCTGGAGAAATGACTAAAACTGCTTGGATAAACGTCTGGTTCCATTGACTTACCTTCAAATTAAATTAGGTTTTACCCTCTCCTGTAAAGTTGCCAATTTGGAGTTACTTGTTTTCTGTGGACAGCGATGAGATGCATTAGGGATTGCATAACAGTTGCGTGATGAAAGACGAGCCGACCTTGACTAACCACTACCGACGATGCCATGACTAATGCTTTGCAACAAACTGACTTCTAAAATGACAAAACTCCACACGTCCCTACAGTGGAACAAGTTCTTTCCAATAAGCCCTTGATCAGAATGCCAGCCTCCAGGATACTGGAGACACAGACACCAGAACCTTGTGAACCTAGGCACTTGAGGGCTGGAGAGCCGAAGAAACATGTGACTTCTTACTAGATGACCAATCTGTGCAGTCTCAACCATGCAGTATGTTCCATGTATAAGAGATTAAACAGGTGAAGGCTAACATCTTGGTAGGAAGGTTGGAGTGAGTAAATTTAATTTTATATATATAAAATCAACTGTCAAAATTTTTCATTTATTCCCAATCTATACATATATATTTAAATGCTATGTATTGATGATTTGAAATGTCTGCTAAAGTTGCTATTGGGCTGGTTTTCGCTGGACTAGGGCCAGTGTTGAACAGTGCTTTGGTTCAGGTCCATACTGAATTTAGCTTCAAAATTTCAAAGTCAATTCCAGCACAGTCCAGCGCTGAACCAACCGCAGTCTGCTTACTCTCAGTCAGCAAGCATAGTGAGATATAAATCAATAGAAGCTTGTGTGCTAACTCATAAATATGGCTAACATGATGCTTTGCGGGATTTGTTGTGAATGCTGGACAGGATGAAAGGAAAGCCAATATGCAAGAATCTCTAAAACAGCATCGATCACCTACTATAAAAGGGCTGTAAACGACACTCGAGACAAAGTACTGCTCCAGCACCTGCTGCAAACTGAGCACGCTCAAATCACACTGGAGTCCCTCACGGCAAGGTGAGACACATTCTAGATCGGTCCCCCGAGTGTCATAAAGCTCCATGTAGTTTGTTTGCTCATGAAAAAGGTGCAGAATTAATCGGTTTCCTGTCCCACACATGGAAAACCATGATGCATTGGCATGGCAAGCACCGGCAAGCACCGTAGAGAAAGGAAGGACGAGAACGAGTGGCGCTGAGAGGACAGAGAGGTTTCAGAGTTTGTGTCCATATCTTCCAGAAAGTCTCACTTATCCCTCTCTTTTCCATCCGGGCAGACCCACTGGGGCCATATGCTTTCAGCTGTATCTCCAGCCAAGGTGGGCAGAGAAAATAAGCTAGTGCACGGTGGCAGCCGGTGGGAGGCCCGCATGGCCTTTCCGGATAAATCAAAGCTGCTGAAAGTAGTTTTCAGACGTCAGCAAAAAAAAAAAGCCACAAGGGGTTCGGCGAGTGATTTTTCTCTCTCCTGTTTGGCTGTTGTAGAGAAAAATCCGCAGTAAGGAAACCGATGTGCTTGTTTTGCTGAGGCAGGTGGAGCAGCAGGGGTGTAGAAAAGCAATGATGCAACATGATGCACCGATCTGAAGGTGGTGACTTAACTGCACAGATTTTAGGATGACAGAATCGAATACATTTCCTCACAATAAAAGGCAAATAAAGACTATTTTTTAAATGCAAGGAACGTGAAACAAAGACTCCCAACAAAGACCGTACTGTTGTGTAGTGTCTGTATTACACTACTCTGTAAATAATTCCTCCAGTCACGTTCAGTAGCAGAAGGGCTAATAGCGAGGATTCCAGTAACATTGGGTCTATAACACTGTAGGCTTATTTCTGTGGGCCATAAATATACAGTCATATGTACCGATATAGATAGATAGATAGATAGATAGATAGATAGATAGATAGATAGACGCTTGGTGTTTTGTTGATTTAAGTGAAAAAAAGCTAACAGTAAAATCTATTTGGCATTTTTGCTGCACATTGTAGTGCACAAATTCACATTCTGGAAAAAACATAAGATGTTCTATAAATTTGGCAGAGGTCGCATTTTATGCTTTATCCACCCTGCAATAGGTTCTTTAAGCAAATACACCATACATGTGCGTGTGTTACTTGCAGACGAGTTATTACTGCATATTGTAGGATGCATTTCCACTTCAAAAATCAACATAACATGCTATTTAATCAACATGCTGCCCAACATTTTCTATTTGACTGCATATAAACCCGAACATATAAACAAAAGAAGAAGAAGCTAAGTGGTCGCTAATAAGCCTTGAGCAGGAAGAGATCTGGTTATTAAATTTTGGTGTCAGCAGAATGAATCTATTTCTAGATTACACAACAGAGTGATGTAGTTTTCTGTTTTGATTTGAATTAATTGAATTGCCATAGTTTATCCATTCCAAATCCTCAATTATAGATAGCTGAACCTGAACACTGTTGGTAACTGGCTAATTGTTTTTTCCAAGGTGCCTACAGTGTTATCAATTTTCAGAAATGAAAGAAGCGACTGAGAAGTCAGAGGAAGTACACCTGCAACTAGGCTAGCTGCAGGTCTGGAAACAGAACAGATATATTTCTCTGACAAACTAACATGTGGGCACACTATCTATTGAGGAGAAAAGACCTTCTGTATAAGATGCACACGTTTCCATTAGCATCCAATATTGAAACAGTGAGCTCTGTTAGCTCAGTAGCTGCTCTGAAACCTTGTTACTCATTTGATCTGAAAGCCTACTGATTTTTCCAGGCTTTGGGTAAATAATTATTTAATAATTAATTAATTATTTATACTACACCAGTCCTGTAACCTAAAACATGAAGCCTATAGCCCTAAATTCATTTCAGCAAACCCTTGTCGTTGTAAACCAAACATCTGCTTATTAACTGCTCTGCATATTCTCATTTTAAAATTGGTCACAATGCACATTCCGATGTATTCAGCACATGTTAAGGTAAATCATCCCTAAATAGGGCAAATAAATTTTACTTCACAACAACAATGACCTTACGTCTATGTGACACACATGTAACACACATAGTGCTTTCCGGGTGCAAGAGGCCGTATTTTATGTAGATTTTTTCCCTTAACTTTTGTTATAAACTCATCATCAAAAGAGTAATTGCACCCCAAAGGGGGTGTGGGATTGCAGTGCTATTGGGTAGGAAGATAAAGGTTACCAGGAGCAATAAATGTACCATCATTGATACATTTAGACTGATATGATCAATATTTACGGAGCTACACATACAGAAGTAGTGTCTCTCAGTATGGCGTCAGGCAGCCATATTTGCTAATGCAACATGCCAGACGTCTCAGCATGGAGTTGTAGAGGTTCTGTGATAATCCATCCCATGCAGCTTAAAGATTCTCACACAGCTCCTGCAGATTTTACAGTAGGGGTGGTGGAGTCCACACATGGATTCGTTGGTTGTCTCCACGAAGACAAAGCAGGATTCGTCACTGAAGAAGAGACTGCCCTGTTGCACATGCTTTACATTGTGACTCATGCTGTTGTGTTGGTAGCATCCTTTGAAAGGGAAGTAGTTGGAAGAGTTTGAGAGTGGGGCGCCCAAGAATCGACATGGTCTTATCATTGTGCAAATACTACCATAGCACGCTATTGGCAACAGTGGACCAGGGACATGAAGGATCTGGGAGACATTTACATTTACAGCATTTAGCTGACGCTCTTATCCAGAGAGAATTACAAGGTTAATAATTTTACAGGTGGGCCAATCTAGTGTTAGGAGTCTTGCCCAAGGACTCTTATTGGTGTAGCACAGCATAGTTACCCAGACTGGGATTCGAACCCCAGTCTCCCACATGTGGTGGTCAATTATAACTATAATTATTGGTGAGGTCATATATTTACACATGTGGAACAGTAAAGGCATCCTCTGTCTTCACCACAAAGCCCATTAGCAGTAGCTGAAGTATTCCTCAGCAATGGCTTCAAAGAGCACACCACATGCCGAGCTGTCGTCAGAGCAGCGTGCCTGGCAAAGAAGGCAGCCATCTTGGCATCACCAGGGAGAAAATAGCAGCCGCTGCTTTTCATATACTCCACCACTGCGACGGAGCGGCCCACTGTTGAAGCTTTTCTTCTACACTAAAGCTCCTCTTACTTATTAAACAGCAGTGAATAAATCAGCAGCTCCTTGTCTTCTGTAAAGAGGTTGCCCGTTGCCTGTGCTGGTGAGGGTCTTTTTGGAGTCTTTTATGAGCCTCGCTGATGGATTTCTCTTCAATACAAGGAGTGATTCTGATACTGAATAATAAAGCAGCAGACGGAGAAGGACCATTACTTTAACAACACTGTAGATAGGCAGAGCTATCTCAAGATTCCGCACTGGGTTCATTTCCGTCCGTTTGTAATGCTGGTGAACTCTGTGAACCGACACTATGCGGATTTCTGCTTCCGTAGCACGCAGCCCATGCCTGGCACGTGTACATGA
Organism: Prochilodus magdalenae; assembly: GCA_024036415.1. Classification (NCBI taxonomy): domain Eukaryota; kingdom Metazoa; phylum Chordata; class Actinopteri; order Characiformes; family Prochilodontidae; genus Prochilodus; species Prochilodus magdalenae. The sequence goes on from JAMWET010002329.1 coordinate 291,563, forward strand.
CCATAAGCAGACAGCAGGAATCTGATCCGATATCGAGCGAACCAGCCCCGGCGCTTTTCCACTTACTGGGCTATTAAATCTTAATAGGCAGAGTTTAAGGTGCTGGTGGGACAGTAAACAGATGTTTAACCTGTGGTTCTGGTTTATATACAAGCTAAGGTGACCGTAGGCTCGGTCTGCATTATCCTATAAAGTGCCCAGGCCTTCAGCTGTTGAACTCAATACACAGAGCTTATGAACCACATCCACAGTGCCACTGTGCTCCCCACCACCCTGTTTCAAGGTTTTTACCATGCCCTGTATGACTTTCCCTTTCTCCATCATGCTGGAGTAATCCACAACACCACCTTACAGAGGAATTCCACTTTTAAATGTGTGCAGAAACTCATTGTTACTCTGTGTGGTTTGATGTGAAATGATTAATTGCAGAAAACTTACAGATGCATATTTTCTTTTCAAATTTAGTGGGCACGGTTGTAATGGCTACTCTGCAAAGCCAGGCATCTAATTCATCACCCAAAAACAATTCACAAACCTACACTGAGTTTTTTATAGAGTACTGTGTAAAGGTGTGATGTTCATGTTTTTCATTTCCAGTCATTAAGTACAGCCTATTTTTCATTGTTCTCTACAAAAATAATAAGCCATTTGCCTCTGTTTAAGTTGCTTTTAGTTCTTTTAGTTTAGGTCTTTTAACTTGACCATGAAAAGAAAGTTCAGTCCTAGAAGATGGTTGCATCTTTCTGATCCAAACACTCCCTATTTGGATTCAATTCAAGTTGGTGTAGCTCAGCAGGTAACACCACTACCTGCCAGGGAACCACCACCACATGTGGGAGACTGGGCTTCGAATCCCGGGCTGGTTGACTATGCTGTGCTACACCCTTAAGAGGCTCCTAACACTACAAAGAGCATCAGCTAAATGCCATAAATGTAAATTACGCTGTGGTCTGGAAACTACTGTGTGTGGAAAATGGGTCCAAAGCAGATGTTAAAGATTGGCTAGAGGAAGTGATGGTATTTGGGCGTGGCTAAAGGCCACAGTGTGAAGGAAGTAGCTGAATCTGCAGGTGTATGGAAGCGTACGGTCATACGGGTCTACCAGCAGTGGCTAAAATCCCAGTCTACAGGAAACTCTCCTCAGAACTGTGACAGGGAGGGCTAAATCTAAAGTACATAGGTTTGTTTTTTTAGTAATGCCTTGTAAGCCTGGGACCATTAAGCACACTGCCATGAATGCATTGTAAAAACACATTTTTGGTCAAAAACTGTAAACCATCATAAATATATGGCATTGTGACAATATGACAATATATGACAGGCTCGGTGAACCTTTTTAGAATTGCACAGTTCAAACCACACTGGATCGCTATATTTACATCTTATCCATTTAATTATGCATAAAATTGGGATTTTTGTCATTACTGTACTGGATTAGGCAGTGCTTGATAGGTTGTGTCTAATCAACATAAATGTAGACTTCAGCAGCAGAACTTCCCCAGAATTCATTGCAATCTAAGGTACCAGCCTTGTGATTGAGCCGATTCTCTGAACCCACTGGACCTGTTTGAAGTGCCCATGAGCAAGGCACCTCCCCAATTGCTCCTCGGGTGCTGTACATAAAGATGCCCACCACTCTGGGCAAGTGTGACTTAGAAAGTATATGTTTACTGGTGTGTGTGTGTGTGTGCGCGCACGCCTGTGTGTGTGGAGGTTTGTGGGGGTGTTTAATTTCACAGATGGGTTAAACGTGGTAGACAAATCCCTCTGTGTGCAAAGTGCATTTTCCTCTGGTTGCCTGGAGTCCCCCACCCCTTCAAGTCAGCGAGAGCAACTGGAAATGAGAACCACTCTGATTCCTTGCTCTGTTTCTCACCTGCTGATATCTGTGCTGCAATTTCAACAGCTCCCAGGCAGTTTAATGCAACAGTTATATAGAGGTCATGCAGGTCAATGATACAAAGTCCCTTCACTAAAACTGACTCTGAAGGATCTGGTTTGAGATGCCAGAATGATTCAAATCAACCAGTGTGCACAAAATCATTCCCTTACTCCTGACTCTGCATTTGCCGAATCCACCTCTGTCTGTCACTAGCTATTCCCACAGTATACCCTCACACTGTCCCTCCTCATAGCTCTCACTCACTGGCCCACGGAATGGCCGCCCAGCTCCGGCTAATCATTTCTTGCCTGAGCTCCTCTTGCACAGAGACATCACGGAGCAGGTAACACGCAAAGCGCATTTCACGGCCAGTGACGGTAAGCACTCAGCCATCGCTAAGCCACAGGCAGGAGAGGGGAGGTGTAAGTGGACGTGTTACTTCAGGCAGTTGAGAGAGAGGAGCTCACTGAGCTGAAGCTGTGGAGGACCAGGTCAGATTTGTGGGACATCTGCCCTCTGCATTGATCTACCGCTGGAGAAGAATAGGGTGCTATGAGTCATGGTTGTGGATAATTTACACAGTGCGTGTCTACACACTTTTTCTTTTGGTCGTTTTCTGATGGTTTCTAATACAGAAGTGGAGGATGAAGCAGTACTGAATGTACTGAAGCCTAACCCCATCAAATATCATAACGTAATTATCAGTACATAGTACCTCACAGAACCACCACAGAGCAGGTATTATGGGGGTGGTGGATCATTCTCAGCACTGCAGTGACACTGGCGTGGTGGTGGTGTGTTAGTGTGTGTGGTGCTGGTGTGAGTGGATCAGACACAGCAGTGCTACTGGACACTGTGTCCACTCACTGTCCACTCTATTAGACACTCCTACCTTGCTGTCCACCTTGTAGAGGTACACCCTGAGACGATAGCTCATCTGCTGCTGCACAGTACACAGGACGCTGTCAACAGGACGCTGCTGGCTGTATAGTTTTGGTTGGTGGACAGTTCTCAGTCTACCAGTGACAATGAGGTGTCCAGGAGCACTGCTGTGTCTGATCCACTCACACCAGCACCACATATTAGCAAACCACCATCTGCAGTGCTGAAAATGATCCACCACCCACATAACACCTGCTGTGTGGTGGTCTTGTGGGGGTCCTGATCTTTGAGGAACTGTGCTCAGTGCTAAGTAGATTGTTTCTGCTATTACTGCCACCCTAAATGTATTAATACTGTAATAATAATCTAACTAAAGGTTGTGAAAGTGGAGATATGTGGGACAGAGCGTTAGAGAGCAGGTTAAAAACTCCACCGAGGAAGGCAGAGGCAACAGAGGCAACAAAGGAGATGGTGATGGATGTGTGTGAGCGTGGCATGTGGACCTTGAGGTCGTGCTGGCGAGCCTCCTGCATGTCCTGGATGGCGCAGCAGTGGGCTTCCCGTAGACGCTCCTCTCTGCGCTGGTGCTCCAGCTCCAGCTCCTGCAGCTGTTGGCCCAGGTGCTCCCGCTCCTGACTGAACTGAGCCTGCAGCTGCTGCAGAGAGTGCTGAGACTGAGACAGCTGCATCTCCAGACTCTGCTTCAACAACGAGATCTGCACACAGACAGAGGGCGAGAGAGTTAAAGAGAGACAGAAAGAGAGATAGTAAAACAGAGAGAAAAACACAAGCCAAAAAGGTGAAGAGGTGAATGGGTGCAAGGAGGAGAGGGAAAGCGAGACAGAAAATGGGGGAGGAGGTAGAGAAAAAGTGAAAGGAAGATTGAGAGATGGAAAGATGCAGAGAGAAAGAAATAGATAAAACAGAGAGGGTGAATGCTGATAGTTGGAAAAAGAGAAAGACAGGGATAGAATAAGAGGAAAAGTAAAAAATGGACAGAGATAAATGGAGAGGGCAAAAAGAGTGAAAAAGAAAACGAATGATGAACAGATAGAAAGGAAGAGAGAAGTGGAAAGAAAGTATCAAAGAAGAGGGGGTGAAGGAAGCAGAGAAACCGAAGAGTAAAAAGAAAGAAAAAGAGGAGATAAAGAAAGAGATGTAGAGAAAGAAGAAAAAGAAAAAGAGAAAAAATAAATAAAGAGAGAAAAAGACAATGTGACAAAGAGAGTGAGAGTGAGGGGGTGCAGTGAGAAATAAGAAAGAGATGGAGTGAGAGAAAGAGAAGAGACAGAGAGAGAGAGAGAGAGAGAGAGAGAGAGAGAGAGAGAGAGAGAGAGAGAGATACAGAGAGAGAGACAGAGAGAGAGAGAAATACAGAGAGAGAGAGACAGAGAGAGAGAGAGAGAGAGAGACAAAGAGAGGGACAGAGAGAGAAAGAGAGAGAGAGAGACAGAGAGAGAAACAGAGAGAGAGAGAGCAAGAGATATACAGAGAGGGAGAGAGGGATACAGAGAGAGAGAGAGAGAGAGAGAGAGATACAGAGAGGGAGAGAGGGATACAGAGAGAGAGAGAGAGAGAGACACGCAGAGAGAGAGAGACAGAGAGAGAGACAGAGAGAGAGACAGAGAGAGAGAGAGAGAGAGAGAGAGAGAGAGAGAGAGAGAGAGAGAGAGAGAGAGAGAGAGAGAGAGAGAGAGAGAGAGAGAGAGACACAGAGAGAGAGAGAGAGAGAGAGAGAGAGAGAGAGAGAGAGAGAGAGAGAGAGAGAGACACAGAGAGAGAGAGACAGAGAGAGAGAGAGAGAGATGAAAAGAGTAAATGCTGCATCATTATCGGTGCTCCTGCTTGTCTATGAAACACATGCTGAAATAGCACCTGCAGATGCTCAGCTCTGCTTTTCGTCTCGTTCCTCTGGATCATTTCTCACCCCGGATATCCAGCGAGTGTCACGTCTTACTTATTTGTCTTTTTGGCAGAATCATAACCACAGTCTCCTCTTGCTGGTGGAACACTCGGCCTGCTCCTTTTGCGTGGCAGGCTTTTCTCCAGACTCCAGTGATGTAGCTATGTGGGGATGCAGGGTGGAGGGGACGTGTCCTGTCCTGTTTAGAGCAGGATGTGCTGCTCCCCCTGCCCACTAATAAGCCCCACACACCTGGACTTTAACAGTGTGTTGTGATGTTAAACATCTATATCCTAAACAGAGAGACTCTTTAAATGACTGTTTACCGTCACGTCTTTGCATCCCTGCACAGGGACTCATAGGAAAAGCAGTCCGTATACAATCAGCAGATCTTCTACAGGAGCAGACAGAGGCAGCTCCACTTTACTACTGTTCAAAGCTGTCAGGAGTGTTGAAGTGAGGTAAACTAAACAGACCATCTGTGATATTATAAGATACTGCTGATAGGGTCTGGCAGATTTGTTTACTTCATTAAACTTAAAAAAACTGTTCTAGACATACAGGTGCACTTCTGGCTCTGGGTGGCAACTACATACGACTGCCAGGTATCCAGTTTTGAACCAGAGTCCCGTTTTGAGCTCCGTTGTCCAGTCCTCGGATGGCACTGCCAAAAAGATGCTGAACTGTCCAGCTGAGCTTCACTCAGGAGGCATCTGACTTGTTGATATAGGTCAAGGTCCATTCTAGCCCTGTCACTGCGCTCCGTTCTCAACCGTCTACACTGACCTCTGTGAAATAACCTACCTACCCTACCTTACCACCCTTAACAGGCCAGGAGCTGCAGGGAGTTTAGGTTTTTCAGCCTCTATGGTGCAAAATATCACCACAGCATTCAAGGAAATCGGAGAAATCTCTGTGCATGGAGGCCCAAAACCAAAAAACCAAAGACCCTGGTGTGGTAGTTGCAGAGCAGTTCCTGCACTGTACTTATGGTGTGTGGAGACTCTTCTCCTACACAGTGGAAAAACCTGTGATTCTGTCACAACAAGCAGACGCTAACCTTCTTCAGAGATCCCTTGCCCGGATGACTGGCATGAATTTCGGTTATAACATCTCTTCTGGATTTTTGGATTTTTTTGGCATGTTTAAACCTGTTATACAGTTTGCGTGTTTTCGGACTATTATCTCTACTAATTCACCGAATTTTTACATATTGTCACATCTTATATTTTATTTTTTCCCCAGTATGTTAAATTCAGCAAATAAGCAGCAATTGTGCATCACAGTATTAAATACTACCTATGCCACTTATGCTATTACATTAAACTATTTGGGACAGACTTATCAATAAGAGGATTACAGGGCAGAATCAACCACTTCCCCTCAGCCTAATGGGCTAATCAAAAAAGAAACCTGAGATCCGTAAATGGATCCATATGCTTCCATATGCTACTCCTCAGCATGTCAGCATCTCTGTGTGTAAACTGGTATGGCACCTCCAGTTAGGCCTTAGAAATGAGGTAAGAGTGAGGGATCGACTGAAGATTCTCGCTTTACACCAGTCAATATTGCCGTCTCTGGGGGATCTGGGCAGACAGCGGTGGATCTGTGGTAAGTGTGGTTCACTGACCAGCCTGCTGGCCTCATTAGCACTCTAGTTCACTGCTTGGGGGTGCTCAGGTGCTGCGAAGTGTGAGTGTAATCCATATGGCCAGCGTCATACCCCCCAACACGCATGAAGCCAAGAAAAGCTTGTCAGAAGAAAATCACCACACATAAGAACAAGACCTTGGGCTCACAGAGCTCTCAAAACAACCAAACACTCACAGAGAGAGTCAGGAGCACAAGACGGGGAAGGCGAACTGAAACTAAGCCAAAAGTCCACTCTGGAACCGTCAGCATGCTCAACTATCCTACTCCAGTACTGTACAGGTGCCTGCATTTGCTTCCAGCAGAGAGGGGAAAAGAGCAGAGCTCCTGTGGACTTACATTACTGACTGACTTATTTAAAGCCTTGTCAGGAGCCAGCCGCTATCAGGAGAAGAAAAGATCAGAGGGAAAGACCTGATAATAAACAAACAAAAAAAAGAAACTGCTCTATTTCAAATAACTGAACCAACAAAATCAGTGGTATGAATTGATGAATTGAATTTGGAAGATAAGAGCTGATTTCTGGAGGCATTGCGACAACACATTTACGCAAAACCCATCCTCTTCCAAACAATCAGCGAAGACGCGTTGGGGGCCCGAGGTTAGCTTATTTAGTGCACTGGAGCTCCAGTGCTAATATAGTAAACTAGTAGTGGAAGCTTTCAGACCAACTTCTAACTTCTAAGTAAAGTCTTTAATGTCTGACACAATTGAATGTGTATCTGATACTACACTTGAGCATCTGAAAAGTCAGTTGAGAAATTTATTCTAACCATAGTATCAAGATAGCACTGGTTATGAAAGGTATGACTGGTTTGTGTTATGAATGACTTAAGGCTTAGCGCTGATGTATAATATCCCCCGTCCTTGGCTTTTTTAATTGTAGTGCATCTTTTGATCATAATTTTAATCATAAGATTCTACTCCAATGTTTTGATAATTGGGTTGGTCTCTCAGGCAGTTTTAGAACGGTTCAAATGAGGTCCCAGAAGACGCATTTTATGTTTTCACTGGGTTTGCCCAAATAGGATTTCTTATGGAGTACCACAAGGTTCAGTTTTAGGGCTTTTCTTGGTGATTTCTGTGTACATGTTATCTATAGGAGATGTCATTAGAAAACATGATATAAATTTTCATAGCTTTGCTGATGACATGTAACTACACACTTCTATTCCTACTGATAATCAAGTTGTCATTAACAGGCTCGCCAGCTGTGTGTCAGATTACTCTCAGTGGATATCAAAAAATATTCTGTAACTAAATCAGGAATCTGACACCAGTACCAAAACTGCTGTATAACATTTACGGTATTTAGCTCACGCTCTTATCCAGAGCGACTTACAAGGTTAATCATATTACAGGTAGGCCAATGTAGTGTTAGTCCTGCCCAAGGACTCTTATTGGTGTAGCACAGCATAGTCACTCAGCCCGAGATTCGAACCCCAGTCTCCCACGTGTGGTGGGGGCTACTTGGCGGGTAGTGGTGTTATCCGCTGAGCTACACCAACCAGAACACCAATAAGAAACCTGGTTCTTTAGCTTCTTTCTGTTTTATCCTCTACATATAACACATTACTAAAATAGATTTCATAATTTAAGAAATATCTTTCATAATAAGTTCAGCCTTGTTACAAGCAGAGTTGATCACTGTCCCATAGAGTCCCATTCATATTCACCCTCATTTAAACCCTATTGTTTTATTTAACCTACAGACACCAAACTGCATGTACTCACTAAGGGCAGATCCCAAATTCTAACCCATAGGCTGTCCTCCAACCACTATACTGACCTGCACTCCCCCATGTGTCATTTACTTATACAGGGGTTGGACAATGAAACTGAAACACCTGGTTTTAGACCACAATCATTTATTAGTATGGTGTAGGGCCTCCTTTTGCGGCCAATACAGCGTCAGTTGGTCTTGGGAATGACATATACTGCGTCCTGCACAGTGGTCAGAGGGAGTTTAAGCCATTCTTCTTGCAGGATAGTGGCCAGGTCACTACGTGATGCTGGTGGAGGTTGGTCCTTCTTGGTGGTATGCTGACATTACCCTGGATACCGTGGCTCTTGATACATCACAAAGACTTGCTGTCTTGGTCACAGATGCGCCAGCAAGACGTGCACCAACAATCTGTCCTCTTTTGAACTCTGGTATGTCACCCATAATGTTGTGTGCATTGCAGTATTTTGAGCAGAACTGTGCTCTTACCTGCTAACTGAACCTTCACACTCTGCTCTTACTGGTGCAATGTGCAATTAATGAAGATTGGCCACCAGGCTGGTCCAATTTAGCCATGAGACCTCCCACACTAAAACGACAGGTGTTTCAGTTTCATTGTCCAACCCCTGTACTTGGCCAGACAAAGATTTCTGATCATCACCTCAAGTTCAGTTACAGCCTCTCTTTCATACATCTAACATTTGGTTAGCACAGAGGTACATTTTAGATAGATAGAGACTTTATTGATCCCAGAGGGATCTGTACAACATTTTGAAAATGAATGTCATTACAAATCCTGAATTTGAAGTACAGACATCTCCAGTCAAGCAGATCAGATTGTTTCTCACTCAGTAACAAAATCTCCCAATTACGTGAGAACTTGCAGTCGTCTGAGAAAGAGGACAGAAAAGGTGATCTAACATAATCACTGCCCTCCCTTCCTTGCAGTCCTTCTTTCCCAGAACTTTCTGGCCAACAGCTGGGAACTTGAAAATGTAAATGTAAACTGCTGTTCCATAAGGATGTAACGATTTTTTTGAAATCAATAAACTCTGAGGGTCCAGTCAGCTCAGAGGTGTTTCATACAGCCCCGTCGATTGAATTTCACCCACCCAGATGCTGCCTTGATGTTAATCGAAAGGGCTTCTAAACGTGGCCTGAAACAGAGCTCTCCCAGAAGACGCTGTGAATAATTACTGATCGCTTGGTGTGCATGTGGGGGTGAACGTGTGACCCTCACCTGCTCCAGCAGGTCCTCCACCTTCCTCTGCCAGCTCTCGCGGGCAGTACCCAACTCCTGCTCCTTATTTTGTGCCAGCTGAGTAAGTGCTGCCCTCTTGTCCTCCTCATGCTCCTCTCGCAGCTCCTCGCGCAGCTTCTTACACTCCTGCCTGCAGAGAGACACATTAACACAAACGTCAGTGCGTATTAACAAGTGGGTACACGTTCACATCAGGCCTTCGGTTTTTCTACAGGGTCCTTATTAAGCTGGGATCATATTCCTCTCTTATCTAATCTGACTTTGCAGACAGATTCCAGGTCAGGCTGTTCTGAGAAGGTTGTGACTATGGGCCCAGGGGAGAGAGTGTGTTATCATCCCAGCTGTGATGTCGGTCGCTATAACACAAGACCTTGAATGTTCTATTGCCTCCAACACTTCATAACAGGTACTTTGATTTCACCAGAAAACTTATTATCAGGTTCAGCTCTTTCAACGAGTGTTGTTTAGTTCCAGTGGTTCTGTACAACATACCAAACCTGGCCATAGAAAGTATCTCCAAAATGGCAACTTTGCACGGGAGGGCAAAAACATGATTTCATTTCAATGCAAGTCAATGGAACCAGACTGTCCATGCAAGTGGAATAATGCATTTACGCAACCCCACCTCCTCCAAATGCAGCTGATCAGCCAAAACATGTCCGGGATCCGAGGTTAGCTTATTTCTAGTGCTGTCTTGTATCTGGTGTTGACCCGAGGAGGATGGGTTCCCCCTTTGAGTCTTGGTTCCTCTTGAGGTTTCTTCCTTCCTAACTAAGGGAGTTTTTCCTTGCCACTGTCGCCCTCGGCTTGCTCGTTGAGGGCTCGAACACCAGATTCTTTGTAAAGCTGCTTTGTGACAACATCTGTTGTAAAAAGCGCTATAAAAATAAATGTTGATTGATTTAGTTTTATAGCTGATATAGTAGTGGAAGCTTTTAGCCCAATTTCTAGCTTCTAATTAAAGTCTTTAATGTTTAACACAATTTAATGTGTATCTAATATTAAACTCAACATTTAAAAGTCAGTTGAGAAATAGATTCTAACCACAGTATCAAGACAGCATTGGTTTGTGTCATGAAAAGCTTAGTGCAGCTTTTGATGATAATATTTATCATAAGATTCTACTCCAGTGTTTTGATTACTGCGTCGGCCTCTCAGGCAAAGTTTTAGAATGGTTTAAATCATATTCATTGAATAGACATTTCTTGTTTTCACTGCACAAATAAGAGTTCTTGTGGAGTACCACAAGGCTCAGTTTTAGGGCCACTACTGTTATCTATAGGTGATGTCATCAACACACCATCATTGGCCATAGAAAGTATCTCCAAAATGGCAACTTTACAGGAGAGGACATTTTCACTTTTTCCAAGAGATTTTGAATTTTCTGATGGCCTATTCCTCAAGAAATTCCTACACTATGTAAGTAGCAACTGTTCAAACGATGCATAAAAGTAAAAATCAAAATAAAAATGTACAGCATTTCTTCGGACAGCATCAACGGCTTGTTTGCTGGACTGTATATTGTCTCTGGCTCACTAAAGTTAGTCTACCTGTTCCTATTAAGCTCTGTTAAGTTGCTGCTGTTAATGGCTCTGCTTGTTTAGCACCTTGTCTTGAACCTTATTATAATTATGACC
>JAMWET010002329.1:307500-362215 GCA_024036415.1 Prochilodus magdalenae
GTTTATAATCTTGTTTAGACTTTCCGCTGTCAGAATGTCCGTCCAGCTGATTACGAAGTAAACACATGGGGTCAACAGAATCAAAAAGTCAACTCCCAGCGCTTGGACTCATAGAGTCATTGACCAACAGTTGGTCCTGGCGTCCGGACAAACACAACTCTTTAGGAATCGACTCCCCAGCACTGGTGTGGACTAGGCATGGTCTCGGACAACCTGCCTTGCCTATAGCCGTGCATTAATCATAACTGTTCTACTCTGTGTTTTACTTTGCATGTTACACCTTTGCAAATGAATGTGAAACCTATGGATGGGCAGACTGTGGTGTTTTCCACTGTGCATGCACCATCCTTTAACATTAATGTGACAGCAGAGGCAGTTATGGAGTTACAGCCAGCCACTGGTGGAACTGTAATACAACCGACCCTTTTCATCTCCATCTAGCTCCAATAATGGACAGCTAATTATCTGGGCAGAAAAGGCTTACTCTGCTGGTTAATGTGCTGTTATTGACACGTGTGGTTCACTCACGTGATGCTACTGGTTTGGATGCGGGTCGTTTCAGGACTCTGGGTTTGCTCACATTCACATAAGTCACTGAGTCAGTCACTTATGTGAATGTGAGCGATTATGTTAATTTGAGATACTGAGATGTGAGCGGAAAAAATCAGCAATGAGGCTTGTAATATGAACGCAACCCGTGATAACGCTGATATAGCAAGTAAATGCTGACATTAATATTCAAGCAGGACAGCAAGTGCAGCAGTTCAGGAACAGTGAACCTGAGATTGATGTCATTGAGGAACTGAGGGAAATGGTATTGGCGGATGTTGCTGCAAACAGTATAGCTCTGAGGGAGTCAAGAAGATTAATCACTGATATGAAAATGACACACCTAGAGAACTGATGGTATCTAGATATCTGAAATCAAAGAACAAGAAGATCAGAAGTTCAGACTGCTGAAGCCTGAAGTCGAGGACTTCAAGAAGCTAATGAACATGTATCTGGAGGAGAATGACGACACCATGGAGAATCATCCGGGTAAGCACAGGACCTGATCTGATAGCAGGATTATTACACAGTAGAGGAACTGCTGATATGTAGTTAATGTAAGAGCAGGGTTTCAGCTTGGTTAGGAAGTTCAAAACCATCAACTTTCAATGGACAATAAGATTTCATGACAAGACTGATATAGTGGTTAAATGCAGTGACAGTGAACCTGAAGCTGATGCCATTTAACAGCTGGTGGAATGCTCATATGTATGAACGTTCAAGCAGGAGAAACGATGCTTGAGGTGATGGCCACAGAAGCTGAAGCAGAATGAACTAGCTAATCAACATTGACCTCCATGAAACTGAGGCTTAACATCTGACTTTAGGCATAACACACCGATATACTGCAATATATCTGTACAGTATTCTTAAATTAAGCTTAAGGTTTTGAAAATACTTAAACATAAAAAACCAACTTCAAGTACTACTTAAACCACATGACCAAAAACTATGCATTCTCTGTAGATTCATTCACTTCAATATTCAGGTCATTACTACTAATTACTATGGTACTAAGAAGTCTTCTACAATGTTGAAAATAAAACGTTTATGAAATTTTGTATTACTCTGTCTGTAAATTGATGAATTCTGGAGATACTGAGACTGAACCCATTAAAAAGCATATTCAAATAGAAGAGACAGAGACTTGGAAGACTAGTCTTTGGGTGTGTAGTGAAGAAGAGCACTAGATATCAAATGAAAGCTGTTAAAAATCGTTTGTACAGTGTCACAGTATGGACATCAAACAGCTACATAGTAAATGCCAGTTTATTAGTTATTTAGGAAAAGACGTGAAAATGAGGAAGCTGAGTGGAACGCCATTAATGGAGTCATGGCAGATCTGCTGAATGATGCTGACAGAGCTGTTGACCAGGTTCTTGGTTAAAGAAAACCAGATCAGTATGGCTGTACCGCCGCTAATACGTTCAATATATGTAGAAGGACAAGAAATGCAGAAGGTCACATGGAGGCTGAAGCAGAGGTCGATGACCTTTACAGACTAATGGATGAGAGTGAAACGAGCTGTGGCCAGCCCTTCAGTAAATGGTGGAAATGGTCATGATGCATTAACAAGCAACAACCCACACAGTCTGCAGTAGCACTTCACTTCTTCCCTGCTACTGTTGTGTGAACTAATCTTCACATTTCAATGTGTCAGACAGTTACTCCTCTGTCTGTAAAGCAGGAATCCAGCAGATAAACACGATGGGTGCAGAACCACTGAAAGGCTACAGCACATTAACCTGCAAGACACAGAGCTTGCAGGCATATAAGCCATCACTCTTTTTTGGTGTACATAAAAAATTTTCCAGATTTTTCTAAAGTGCATGAAGTGTGGCGAACTCGGCGACATACTGCATCAATGGGATTTCCTGACGGCATCATTTTGGTGCGGCTCTGAGATATGATGGAAACCTAAAGGCATTGACAGAGAGAGTCTTCTGACACAGAGAACAGATTAGAAGACATTGAAAAATGGCTTTTGGCTACAGAGGACATAACAAACAACTAAAGACCTCAGTGTACTAGACCATTAAAGGGGGCAGAGATCTTACAGTCCAAAGTTAATAACTGAAAACTGAGGGAAGGAAAAAAAACACTCTCAAATTGTGGGTCTGCTAGAGAATTTGGAGTGTAACACTCCATCACCAGAAGTCCTCAAATCAACAAGACCCTACTGGGTAGACTTGCCATAGAAATGGACATAGCTCACGGGATCTCCTGAAAAGTCCACCAAGTACACCACCAAAGAAGCCACATCAAGCGGTCTCTCTGCCAGTGATTTCTGTAATATTCCAGGTAAAGAAAGACTAATAACTTTTATAAGCAGTATGGAACTGATTGACTTTCATTATATTTAACTTTGGTTGACTTTGTTCAATTTATTTGCGTTGCTAGCAGTATCATAGCTATATTCCCAAACAAGGTAGCTCTGGTTGGCCGCGGTCACCAGCTGGCTAAAATGGAGCAGCAGTCTCTGTGAGTTAAAGTGTCTCAATGGTTAAGGAATCATGAAGACACATTAAAACTGTAAATCTGATAAACCTTTCAACATTTGAAGCAGGGAATGAGATGCACATAGTCATGGATGTTGCCTTAGAGGTTAATTATTACCTTAACGAACTAGTGGACATTCAACTGGATGAGACAAACTGGACGAGACTACAGGCTGAAGGAAAACTGCATACATAATACCAAACAAACTGGGATGTGGAATGTGGAAATGATGGTTGATGCTGAAGCCATTAAAGATCTGTTAGCAGATCTGAATGAGGCTGAAAGGAACAAAGAACCATCAACCAATCCGGTGAGTAAAATGCAGAGACGGCACTAATCTAATACTTGGTATCTGTATTGGGCTGATGATCATTGGAAATGGTGGACTGAATATGGACAGAATAAATGACCCAGTTGGTCAAAAATAGATTTAAACAACACAAACCTGCTTGTAACATCGCAGAAAGTAAAGTAAAGCGAAACCATGTGGTTACCACATGGATGGGCAGGTTCAGTGCTTGAGTAGCTTGTGGATGGTAAATATTTAAATTGCTCCATTTTAAGGCACTTTAAAGAGAAGGATATTGGAATCATTATTAGCCAACATGGTTATGACAATAATATGGCTTTACAACCACTGATTCATGAACATAGAAGTAAGATCTAGAAGGTCAAGGATGTATATGTAAAAGCTAAAACCTTGATGAAGCAATGGAGAGTCTGGATGAGAATAATCCCTAATGCACAGCAGTGTAAAGTAACTACAGAAACTATTACAGTATAAAAAAACATATATACAACTCACTAAACGTAACCAATTAAATGTCACACAGATACAAATATTTCAACAGCTGGAATAATTTGAATTTAAAGACCAGTCACAAATTCTAGATTCCATACTGAGATAGATTACGAATTTCTCAGATTTTTTATACTAGCTGAAATGGAAGTAGTAAAGAAAGACTTTACTATGAATGAAAGCCGAAAGCAGTCAACAACAGAGAAACATCAGACACACACGGGCAGAGATGAAAACGGAATTATAAAAAAGACCACCAGGAGTGGAAGAGTGAAGTGGAGAACAGCATCAAAACATCAGCAACCAAAGGATAGCCAATGGTCAGTGGAGACATCAACAACAATATGGAAAGGAAGCACAGCCAGAGACCTTGAGAGCCCGTGAAGGAACACATGAAACTGATGCTCAGCAGCAGAGGGGGGCACAGAGAAAACAAGAGAGGAGAGAAATGTGCCCTTGGAAAGGAGAACATCTGCAGACAGCTCCACAAGGACCCCGTGGGGAAAAGAGTGCTCTATAGAAAGACAGCAGAACGAACAGGGAATGTCTGAGAGTAAGACCAGCTGAAAACGAGCAGAAGATCCATCCAACTCAAGTGGACAAACAGAGAGACAGATGAACCAGTTTAAATGGACGCAGAGACTGCTAGAGAGCAGCTGCCTGGTGCTGAAAGAGGAGGGACTCTTCTCACCCAACGTAGGACATGTGAGTGAAAGAGGAACGAGAGGACATCTTTCTCAGTCTGCTCGTGCACACACTGCGAGAAATGACCATGTAGAAAGATGGAGATGTGGTGGAGAACAGTCAGAACACCCCGCTGGTGGCAGCATGATGACTGCCTTGCAGAACCTGATGAAAGAGAAAATGACGAAAGGGACAAAAAAGAAGAGATGGAGAAATGGAAACAGGCGGTGGAGGATTGGGAGAAGAACTGATGCTTCATACCGACCAGTGAAGAAAACTTTAAACACCATCAAACCCCCTGAAAACAGCAAAACCTGAAACATGAACTGCTGGAGGAGACTTTAATCATGACTCTACAGAGCTGATGCAGACGATTAGCTCCACTTTTATGCCACAGCCAATCAAATAAATCTCCAAAACAGCCTCCCCACAGGAGGAGAATAAGCATAAAAACACTGTTAAGCCTCTAAAAAGAACAGAAGACTAGCAGCATACTCTGTTGGAGCCTCTTATTAGGCAGGGTTTTGCTTTTCTAATGCAGTTTTCAGCCATTTTATTGAATAATCCAGAGGCTGCCAGCAGTTCCGTTGAAATGTGTAAACTGGTGCTTACTAAGCACAGTTACAATACACAAAGTTCCTAATGGGTCAGGAAAAGCAGGTGGAAACTGTGAGAAGTACTTTCCCACACTGACCTTCACTGCATTCCTGTACTTGCTGGTTTGGATGGACAGTATCATAGTATTTAGCATCATTATGATGAATGAAGTCACATGAGTACTGAAAGAACACTGAGCAACCGCATGATTTATGAAAAGAGGGCATAATAAGGTCTGCTGAATTTAGAGCAGTACGGTACGTGATAATTAAAATGACTGTACTTATAATGCTTTAGTATTTTCAGAATATGGCTCTACTGTTTCTCTGCTGCCCATTTCACTTTAGCCAACCTCAAAATATGCAATCTTGTGAAAACTGTCACATGACCAAATATCTAGCACAAAAAAAAAAAAAAGTTATAAGCTAAACATCAAATGAACAGCTGCACCCAACAGGAAGTGTGAGATTGCACTGGTATTGGGAGGGAGGATAAAGGTTACCAGTGTGGGCTTGGGTTGCCAGATGCCATGGAGCATGGAGTGGTAGAGGCTCCTAATGGTGTCCTGTAAAGATCCATCCATTCAGGCTGAATATCCCCTGGAGATTGTGTGGTAGGGGTGGAGGTGGAGTGACACCAGGTCTTCTGGATATGTGACGTGTGACAGTGAACCGTTCATCTTGGAGCCGACCACAGTGCCTCCACACACAGATTCGTTGGTCCACCAAGACAAAAGCGGGACTCATCTGACCCACTGCCATTCTGAGTCACTCCATGACAGTCTGGCACGACACCACTGCAGAGCCTGGCCACGTCCTAACGGCCTGCGCACATGTGGTCCTGCGTTGTGCAGCTGTCTGCCAATGGTGCTGGCACTAACATGATTAATGGATGGCATCACTGCTCGCTGAATGTCTGCAATCATGGCTGTTGGGTCAGTCAGGTGCAGTGCTAAGCCCCGCCCTTGCATACTTCACATGCGCAGACTAGCGTGAATCTTGAAACCCACCAAGTTTCATTCCTGGTAGTTGATTTCTTTCCAAGTGTTGTTTTTTGAAGATGAATGTATTTACTGTTAACGACTGTACTTCAGTACTGGAAATGGTCAAATGTTGCTTTGAAAAAGGTGCTGGTGTGGAGACTGTGGTGGTCTTCCATGCCAAACGGGTCCATCGTGTTAAGTGACTGCAGTGATGCACCTTCGTTTATTTTGGACTGTTCTTCATCATGATGCTAATAAACCTTAAAGCCACAGAAACAGCATATATGAGGCACTGGGTGGACCGGCTTAGTAGAGGGTCCACCACGGTCACCACACTGCCACATTAGTTACTGCGGTGGTCTGAGTTAATGAACTGCAACAAAATCTGATTTGCCTCATTAGTTCCAGTTTAGATCAAAAAGGGCTGTTAAAATGCAAAAACTCTCCAAGGTGAGTGGACACTCATACCACAGGCTCTGCATTGTTAGTGGGCAAAACGTGAAATGCCATTGCCAGGGGCACTAATGTGTGACCCCGGGTATTGCAGACCCCTGCTTGCTGAAGCACTTGATGCTGAGAAATAAACAAAGCAACCCATAAAGCTTATAAAGACACACAGAGGAGATGAGCAATCCAGCGTTAGCCCCTTTTCGCTCATTTTCCCTCCGCCCAGTGCTGACTAATTAACAAGGGATGCTTGCCGGGATGTAAACGGCCCTCCTTCTTCATAAGTCACACCATAAGGAATCCCTCGGGCCTCTGCCTTTGCCTCATGTACGCATCTTTCCCGCATGAACACAGAAACGCTTCATTAACGTCATGAGGTACTAAACGACTTATACTGTCATTACGGCCTTTTGTAAAACTCGTGTTATGGAAATACATGCTGAGGCAGTGTGCACTCTAATCATGAGAAAGGGACATGTACTGAGGAGGGACAGCACATGAACACTAATGAGAATAAGGACAGGACTGGGCTGTAGGATGTAACATACTCATGTGTTATCCCAGGACGGGTGGGCAGCATGGCAGAAACATTACACCAGAATACGTGGAGACAACTTCACCATAAAACTATAATAAAAACTTTCATGCAAAAATAATGCACTTTGTTTTTCTAAGATTTGATAAGCTGGAACAGATACTAAATCCAAAACTAAACTATTTTTATTTTGTTAATTAGTGTTTATTAACTTTCAAAATACAGAGTTTATTATTTAATATGTCACATGCTAGGCTGAACTAAATCCAGTTAAACAGAACTAATTATGGCTTATCTGTAATAAAACATGCAGCTGTCCACACTTCTTTAGGTGCCATTGAGCCACTGCATGCTCAGAAAAGCATTATATGCAAACATTATTACATTATCCACCACTCATTTGTAGCATATTGGTGATCACTCTGGAAATAAGATACATGGGCATCCATGTAATTTGCTGATAAATGTAAAAACCCAATTATTATAATCAGTTTCGGTCCTAAAATGAAATGTTATTTAACTAAAGCATGTGCAGAAGTTCATTTGTGTAGATTTATAGAACCAACATTTCATATCCTATATGAATCGGATAAGCCTATTAGCTAAACTCTGTGTTTAGAATTGTCTCACAAACGAGTGACCGGGGCCGCATTACCTTAACTGGTTTTCGTGCTAGCCCACCTGTGTGTGCTGCCTGTTGCCCACCACAAATACTGTTTGTTCATGCATTGCTTCGTTTGTCCATGCGTCTGTCTGCATGCGTGTTCATCCGTTTGTTGGTCTGGCTATCCATAAGTGTGACAGTCTGTTCTTTTGGATGCTGCTTTTGTCGGTCCGTTTATTTGTTCTTTTGTCCGACTGCACATCTGTTCATCTGTAACTGTTTCATCCAGTTAGCGTCACATAAAAGCTGAATAATGATTTTAGCTCTGCATGAGTAGAACAGTAGGCTACCTCTGCCCACAAGCCCTAGATTTAAGGTCTACTAAATAATCTAAAATGTCTACATGCATGTAAAACAATAAAGCAATTCATTTAAAACAATGAGTTCAATTAACTCTCATCGTCAAAAGAATAGCTGGACCCAGAAGGAATTGTGGGGTGGCGATGCTACTGAAAAGGAAGATAAAGGTGACCAGGAACAATACATGTGATTGGTGTAGCTCAGCGGATAACACCACTGCCCGCCAGGGAGCCACCAACACATATGGGAGACTGGGGTTCGAATCCCGGTCTGGTTGACTACACTGTGCTGCACCAAGTCCTTGGGCAAGACTCCTAACACTACACTGGCCCACCTGTAATATGACTAAAAAAAAAGTCGCTCTGGATAAGAGCATCAGCTAAATGCCGTAAATGTAAATACATGATGATACATTTAGACTGATATGGGCAATATTTATTGCGCTACACATACAGAAGTATGTATATCTCATACAATAAATGTATGCCAGATGTCTCGGCATGGAGTTGTAGAAGTTCCTAACTGTGTCCTGTAATAATCCATCCCATGCAGCTTGAATATTCATTGTTCGTCTCCACCAAGACAAAAGCAGGACTCGTCACTGAAGATGACCCGCTGCCATTCTGAGTCACTCCATGGCGGTTTGGCACGACACCATTGCCGTCTTTGGCAATGCTGACGCTCTGTGTGCGTGTAGTACTGCGTCATGCAGCCGTCTGCCAATGGTGCTGGCACTAACAAGACTCATGGAGGGCATCACTGCTTGCTGAACGTCCGCGATTGTGGCTGTTAGTACACTTCGCACATGTCAGACAATTTGTTGGTTCTCCATGGTTCATGTAGTTCTCCCAGATCCTTTATGTTGCTGGAGCTTGTCCTTTTCTATCCACTGCCACCAACAGCCTGCCATGGTCGTTTCTGCACAATGCCACCCAATAAGAGGAGAAGAGCTCTTCCTGCTTAGCAAATAAGGTGTTAATTATTGAGTTACTCCATCAGAAACTCAATTTCTGTACATCTAAATACATCACTGGCAACAATCACCCCCTGCTTAGAAGAGAACAGAAAACCTAGCGGCTTATATTACAACTGTCAGCAAGTCAGCAAGCTCTTTGTTGTTGTACTAAATACAGGGCAATGTGTCCCATGGCGATGGACCATATGCTACAGATAAAGCTAGACGCTAAACGCTAGAGTATTCCTTTTAGTGAGACAGCGGTTTCACATGATTTTCCCCATCACTGGTCTACTCATGAAAAGGAAACCTAAATTAATACATTAGGACATTAACGAACCTTGCCGAGGGATTTGGGGCACTAATTGAAGACTTTCTGGTGTGCAAGAATAGGCTGCTCACCAGTCGCCGACCCCTAATTGTGTTCAGATATCCCCAGTGCGAAGCCGAGTCATTGAGATTCTGCTGGCTCGGCATGGGCTGTGCAAAGGCCCCTTCTCCACTTTAAATTCATAGGGAGAGGCTTGTAAGGGTGCAAGGCCCCCAGCCCGAGTCCCACAGTCTCTTCAGCTCATTAGCAGCTTGTCCTGTGAGCAATACCAGCCAGTCTCCATCACGAATCCTCTCGCACAATCTACAACAACTTTACCGCCCAAATACCACACACATGGGTGCAGCAGCACCAAGCACAACAAATGCCAGAGGAAATGAGTTACTGTGGATTTTCTTAAACATGCATTTTTGTTCAGAACACACTGCCACACAGCAAGGAAGCTGCAGTTTATTGGAGATAGGCAGCTGAGAACAGCACTTACCTGTGATTATTACACAAGGTTGAAAACAAAATTGGCGGTTTATGCAACATGGCATGACAAACAAGTGACCTGTGGCTCTAGCTGAGAAAGACTGAAGCACAAGAGTCTAACGTTCGGTGCATTCTGCTGTGTTATGTACAAAACTGGCATGTGAGCGCTAAATGCTTCTCTGCCTCATAAAATTGTATTGTCAGATGTGAGAGGATCACAAAAAAGTACAGGCTAATATTATACCTCTGGCTGATTACATATTCCACTCGAATTACTGAAGGTTGAACAACTCGTCAAACTTCCTCCACCTTTTAAATCCAGACAGAAAGTTGTGTTCGGGTCTCAAAAGACAAGGCGCCGAGAGACTTAACAACAGAACGGAATACTAAACACTGAACTACATAAGGAAAATAGACACCAATGCTGGAGTACTTTTACATCCCTTGCATTTTTGATTAATTACTGGAGTCATTTTGAGTAATTGTTATTGCTACTTTGCATTGTTATTGCTGGTTGTTTTACTTTTTATTTTAGCTTGGAAAATAATAAAAAAACAAAACATATATTGTATTCAGAAGACTTATTTACATTACAGGCATTTAGCTGACGCTCTTATCCAGAGCGACTTACATGGTTAATCATATTACAGGTAGACCAATGTAGTGTTAGGAGTCTTGCCCAAGGACTCTTATTGGTGCAGCACAGCATCACCCAGACCAAGATTCGAACCCCAGTCTCCCACGTGTGGTGGTGGCTACTTGGCGGGTAGTGGTGTTATCCGCTGAGCTACACCAACCAACTTATTTGGACCATTGTATATACATCACCTTCATTAAGTACACATTCTGGTTTCCACACATGTCTATTTTATCAGCTCCACATACCATATTGGTGCACTTTGTAGTTCTACCATTACAGGCTGTTGTCCATATGTTTCTCTGTATACTTTGTTTTCCTCCTTTTACCCTCTTGGACCTCCAAAGAGAGGGTTTTATATTTATGGTGGATCATTTTTAGCACTGCGGTGACACTGAAGTGGTGGTGGTGTGTTAGTTTGTGTTGTCCTGGTGTGAGTGGATCACACCACCTTGGATCAACACTGACCGCCATTTTATCAGCTCCGCTTACCACACAGAAGCACTTTGTAGTTCTACAGTTACAGACTGTAGTCCATTTGTTTCTCTGCATACTTTGTTAGCCCCCTCTTAGCCTTTTCTTCAATGTACAGGACCACCACAGAGCATGTATTAGAGCAGGTACCATTTCCGTGACGGATCACTACTGGACTGGGAATAGTCCACCAACAAATAATAGGCAGCAGTGTCCTGTGACACTAGGAGAAGCCTACAGGATGACTCACAAACTGTGCAACCTTGATTTTACATCTACAAGGTGGACCAGTGGGGTCGGAGTGACTTATAGAGTGGACAGAACAAGACACACTAACACCGTGGTGGTGTCACTGCAGTGCTGAGAATGATCCACCACCCATATAATACCTGTTCTGTGGGGGTCCTGACTATTGAAGAACAAGGGGGGTCAATCAAAGTATACAGAGAGACAGATGGACTACTGTAGAACTACAAGTGCTCCTACAGGGGTTGGACAATGAAACTGAAACACCTGTCATTTTAGTGTGGGAGGTCTCATGGCTAAATTGGACCAGCCTGGTGGCCAATCTTCATTAATTGCACATTGCACCAGTAAGAGCAGAGTGTGAAGGTTCAGTTAGCAGGTAAGAGCACAGTTCTGCTCAAAATATTGCAATGCACACAACATTATGGGTGACATACCAGAGTTCAAAAGAGGACAAACTGTTGGTGCACGTCTTGCTGGCGCATCTGTGACCAAGACAGCAAGTCTTTGTGATGTATCAAGAGCCACGGTATCCAGGGTAATGTCAGCATACCACCAAGAAGGACGAACCTCTACCAGCATCACGTAGTGACCTGGCCACTATCCTGCAAGAAGAATGGCTTAAACTCCCTCTGACCACTGTGCAGGACGCAGTATATGTCATTCCCAAGACGAACTGATGCTGTATTGGCCGCAAAAGGAGGCCCTACACCATACTAATAAATGACTGTGGTCTAAAACCAGGTGTTTCAGTTTCATTGTCCAACCCCTGTATATGGTAAATGGAGCTGTTCATATGGACAGAAGTGAAGATACAGAAGGTCATGAAGTATCTGGTTGGGATATGTAAATGTACTGTGCCTGAAAGATGTGCATGCAGTCCATGTTACTGTTTTACGATCTATGTCTTAGCTGGTGTGGAAAACACCCTTGTAGAATACCATGGTGGAAAAAGCACTTTATTTATTAACACCGCTTCCTCCTCACCGTGCCTTTAAACCTCAGCAGAAGTTTTACTAAATCCAGGGTTAAACTCTTTTCATCCGCACTTTGTGGGCGGACAGTGCGGTCACGTCAACACACATTTTGTACTGTGTCTCACAGAATGCCTCATAGTGCTAGAAACTAGAGACCCTGGCTCACTTCCAGCAGTTTAATCCCGCATCCTTTTTAGACATAGCCATAACGCTGATTTATAAGCCTATATTCATACAGGGATTCTTTTTCCTGCTACTATTTTTGCAGGTTATAATATAATATCATGAGTCATTCATTCTCTTTGAAGGTGCTTCAACACAAGTCGGGATGTGAACATTTCACTCCTACTGAGAGTAAATTAGATCATCAGGGCCTTTGGAGGTAGTGACAGATTTTCTATAGCTGTTAGCCCAAGTCAATTGTAGGCCTATTACTCATTAATGCAGCCTGGGAGAGAGAAAGACTTCACAGAAAAAAGAGACAGACTCCTCTACATTTGTATCTAAGGATAACTTTTTGATATGTATCTGAAAAATGTCCGTTCTATATACAGTGAGGAAACAAAAAACAATTAAAGCTGGGGTAATATATAAACATCATTGAATTTTCTAAATGTACAGCATAGATTTATTGCTCCTGTGAGGCCACCAACCAGCACATATACACTTATCATCAAAAGAACAGTTGCACCCAGAAGGAAGTGTGTGCTATTTGGAAGGAAGATAGAGGTCACCATGAACAATAGATGATGATAAATTTAGACTGATATGGACAATATTTATAGAGCTACACCTACAGAAGTAGTATTTCTCAGTATGGCGTCGGGCCGCCAT
Source organism: Prochilodus magdalenae (assembly GCA_024036415.1). NCBI lineage: Eukaryota > Metazoa > Chordata > Actinopteri > Characiformes > Prochilodontidae > Prochilodus > Prochilodus magdalenae. Next base: position 320,485 of record JAMWET010002329.1, read on the forward strand.
GTTTGCTAACACAACATGCCCTCAGCTGGAGTTCCCAATCCACCCCATGCAGCTGGAATATTCTCACACAGTTTGTGTGGTAGGGGTGGAGTGACACCAGGCCTTCTGGACATGTGACATGTGACAACAAACTGTTTATCTTGGCACTGATCACGCATAGATTCTTTGGTCGTCCCCATCAATACAAAAGCGGGACTCTTCACTGCCATTGAGTCACTCAATCAAAGTCGGCACCATTGCAGTTTTTGAGGATGCTGACATGGAGTTAGGCGAAGTCGCTGTTACTGTGTGCGTGTGTGTAGCCCTGCATCATGCAACTGTCTGCTTATGGTTGATTCATGGAGGGTTTACTGGATCTTCTTTAATACCCTTTGGTTGTACCTTCGGGGTGCAATTATTTGTGCAACTATTTTTTAAATGATGAGTGTACATATATCTGCCTGTTCACTCAGAAAAATATAAGATGTAGTTCAGCCTGGTCTGCTCTCTGAAGGGGGCACAATACAAGGCAGCCAATCAGACTAGAGGTATTTACATATATAGGGAATATATAGGATGTGGGCCTTTTTAAATGCAAATGTATTTTCAAAACTCACAAAAACCACATACCTGAGCGTTTCAGTCCACTTCAGCTCCAGCTCCAGGGCCATTTTATCCATTTTAAGCTTCTCCTCCTCTTTGGTGGAGATAAGTTTAGCCTCATGCTGCTGCTTCTGAGTCTCCATCTCTCCCTGTTAGGGGGTGGGGTGGTGGAAGGAGTGGGGATTGGGGAGAGAAGTCAGGTCAGTGATGGTGGTAAGCTGTACCTTGTCTTACCAGTTCATTACCTACTTCAAAGCTCACGTGTGAGTTATTCTGTAGCCCAGAGAGGTTCCGGGCTTGAATCCAGTTTGTGGTCCTAGGTTTCGCAATCAGTGTAAGGTATCACATATCTACAGTTAACTACATATAACTGCAAAATCCTGGATCAGGAAGTAAACTTAGGACCACTGAACCGTCATCATTTCTAACCACAGGACTATTGCTGACATTTCAGGTTAAGAGACGGGGTACTCGATTCACTTGTATTAGCACCACTGTCATACCACTACTGTGCCACTGCTGTAAACCTGCAAAGTGTACCTACACTGTATTGCCAAAAGTATTCGCTCGTCTGCCTTCGCACACATACAAACCTGAGGGTTTAATTTGATGTCGGCCCACCCTTTGCAGCTGTAACAACTTCAACTCTTCTGGGAAATCTTTCCACAAGGTTTAGGAATGTGTTTATGGGAGTTTTTGACTATCCTTCTATAAGCACATCTGTGAGCTCAGGCACTGACATTGGACGAGAAGGCCTGGCTCGCAGTCTCCACTCTAATTCATCCTAATGGTGTGTTATACGGTTGAGGTCAGGACTCTGTGCAGGCTAATTAAGTTCTTCCACACCAAACTTGCTCTTCATGGAGCTTGCTTTGTGCACTGGTGCACAGCCATGTTGGAACAGGAAGGGGCCGTCCCCAAAGTTCCCACAAAGCTGGGAGTATTAAATTGTCCAAAATCTCTTGGTAAAATGAAGCATTCAGAGTTGCTTTCACTGGATCTAAGGGACTGAGCCCCATGCCAAAATCCCACCTTCACCAAACTTTACTTGGCACAATGCAGTCAGACAAGTACGGTTCTCTTAGCAACCACCTAACCCAGACGGAGAAGCGTGATTCGTCACTCCAGAGAACACGTCTCCACTGCTCTAGGTGATGTAAGGCTGGAATGCAGCTGCTCAGCCATGGAAACCCATTCCATGACACTCTCTACTCACTGTTCTTGAGCCCAGTCTGAAGGGCACATGAAGTTTGGAGGTCTTCAGCAATTGATTTTGTGCACTATGCACCTCAGCATCCGCTGACCCCTATCTGTCAATTGGGGTGGCCTACCACTTTGTGAGTTGGTGTCGTTCCCAACCACTTCCACTCTGTTATAATTCCACTCACAGTTGACTGTGGAATATTTAGTAGGGAGGAAATTTCAGGACTGGAATTGTAGCACAGGTGGGACCCTATCACGGTACCATGGTGGAATTCACTGAGCTCCTGAGAGCAACCCAATCTTTTACTAATGTGTGTAAAAAGCAGTCTGCATGCCTAAGTGCATGATTATATACACCTGTGGCAGTGGATGTAATCAGAACACCTGAATTGAATGATTTGGATGAGTGAGTGAATACTTTTGGCAATATCGGGTACATGATGACCAAAGAGTACAGGCACAAAGTGGGTGTTGATGAATAGTGTTAACTATGGTAAATTACATCTGCTGCTGATATAATTCCCTAACAAAAATGGTTTTACTCCTATAGGTTTTTTTGTAATATCCAGCCCCAAATCAGAAAAAGTTGTGACAGCATGGAAAGCACAAATTAAAACACAGTGTTTTTACATTTACTTTGACTTTCATTTCATTACAGACAGTATGAACCCAAGATAGTTCATGTTTTTGCTGGTAAACTAAAAAATATACATCCATTCCCGCGTTTCAAGCCTGCAAAACACATTCCAAAAAGAGCTGGGACGAGGGCAAATTAGGACTAGTAATGAGGTACAAAGACTAACGATGTAATTTAAACAGGTGATGTCAGATGGTTGTAATCATGATTTGGTACCAAAGCATTATCCACTGCGCTTTTATTTGCATTTGCATTTTCAAAATTTTCTGATTTGGGGTTGACCGATAGACACAGAAATTACAGGCAACTACAATCAGTAATTTTCTCTCCTACTTTTAGCTGTGTATACACTAGTGCTAGATGCCACTGGTGTTTTATTCCTTACTCACACAAATGAGGCTATTCTCATGAACTTGATGAATACTGAGACTAAACTTAAGTTGTCATTTTCTGTTTATGGGTGAACAAACAATAACACTTGGCTGAATAAATTTAAATTGACATTATACAGATTTTTGAAACCAAATTTTCGCATAAAGAACTTGCATGAAGTTAAAAACATTTTTGCCATCTCCTGTAAAGTGACTATTTCGGAGACGCGTGTTTTTTTCTGGACAGCAGTGATCATTTTTTTTATTTGCTTATTTTAAAGGTATTACAATATAAATATTTAGCAAAATGCTGTATTTTGCTACTTTATCTCATTACAGCAACATTTTAACACCCGTTGAAGTTTTCTTTTCACTTTCTTTCCACAGGTTTTTCATAGCCCAAATTTTTACTGTTGGTAAGAAAAGATTAAAGTTAAGAGATTAGGCTGCTAAAGTAAAATAAGGTTAAATGCAAAAGAGACAAATGCGCTCCTAAAACTTTTAGCCGTACCTTAGAGATCCACAGACCTGAATATTGGTGAATATAACCTGAATATTACATGAATATCGTTGATCTTAGTGATGCTCATGACCCATATTTTAAGGCAGTTTAATGAGACCGATGAGTTTTATGTTCCAAATGGAGCACAGTGAGCAACACTATCGCCACATCCACCACCTCCACCACACAAATCAACACAAATCAGTTCTTCGTCCAGGCAGCACCACTACTATAACAGTAAGGATTTGAGCTATCAACACTTATTTCAGATAGGCTACAAGTACAAGTCTATTAACAATACAAAACATTTACATAGATGTAAATTCAGTTACAGTGGGGTATGAAAGTTTGGGCAGCCTTGTTAATTTTCCTGATTTACCTATAAAGCATTGATTGTTTGGATAAAAAAAATCCGTTAAATATATCATATAGGGGACAAATACAGTGATATTTGAGAAGTGAAATGAAGTTTATATGATTTAGCAGATTCTAAAGACCAACGTCCAGGAATCAGTGGCGAAGCTGAAGCTGCGCCGAGGCTGGATCTTCTAACAAGACAATGACCCTAAACACTGCTCAAAATCTACTAATGCATTCATGCAGAGGAACAAGTACAACGTTCTGGAATGGCCATCTCAGTCCCCAGACCTGAATATTATTGAAAATCTGTGGTGTCACTTAAAGAGAGCTGTCCATGCTCGGAAACCATCAAACCTGAATGAACTAGAAATGTTTTGTAAAGAAGAATGGTCTAAAATACCTTCAGCCACAATCCAGACTCTCATTAGAAGCTATAGGAAGCGTTTAGAGGCTGTTATTTCTGCGAAAGGAGGATCTACTAAATATTGAGTTAAGGGTTTTTTTTTTGGTGCCCAAATTTATGCACCTGCCTAATTTTGTTCAGACAATTATTGCACACTTTCTGTAAATCATATAAACTTCATTTCACTTCTTAAATATCACTGTGTTTGTCCCCTATATGATATATTTAACAGATTTTTTTTTAATTCAAACAATCAATGCTTTATAAAGGTAAATCAGGAAAATTAACAAGGCTGCCCAAACTTTCGCACCCCACTGTACATATATGCCTATTACTGTATGTTTAATCAATGTTCTGTGTACACAGTGTTTATCTAGTGTATCTGTATATACAGTAAATATCTGTAGTGAATACTGTGAACTTGTTTTTAAATACAAAAAATTATAGGTCATTAATATCAATATAAGTTATTGACTGCCCTATCGGCCCATAAATTCCACATCAGTGCATCCCTGGCTAATTCTGCAATCCCTTGCACAGCAGAAGGAGGCAAGGACTGGAAGTGTCTTCCTCATTCACAGCCATCAATCAAGCCTGAGAGGCACACAGAGGTAATCCAGAACAGGAAATAAGAAGCAGTCCCCTAACTCATCCATCCTCATTTGCACCAAAGCGCTGCTCCACTCTGGCGTCTACACACACACACACACAAATGTGAAGCATTATGCAAGGTCACTAAGAGCGCTGTGCTGGCTGGGCAAGAGAATGAGAAGTTCTAGTATGAAGAGCTCACCCTAATGAAGTGCTTCTGCCACAGCATCACCAGAGCCCAAAACACCACGATCCATAATTCAGTACGGCACCTGTCATGCATCTCGCTCCAGCCATCTCACTGCAGCTGTCATCAACATCAGTATTCAGGGGAAAATGAGCACACAACTCACAAGCGGACTATACTTCAAAGCAGAAAGTGATGCACCCCGACCTTAAGCTGACCTATGTGTGGCACTTTCTCTATTTGTCCAGCTCTGTGGAACATCTTTCCAAACAATTCCCAACACCACCAATGTCACTGGAGGCCAAAAGAAATATCTAACAGATGAACTGTCCACTAAAATGAACAGACAACAACCGAGAAAGTTCAGACAACAGAACCAAAACACAACTTGCTATTTGTGTGCTCTTTTGATTGTTTATGGTGGTCAAAAAGCGGAACACAGTTTTATTATATTTGTCATATTTCTAAACATGACCTGTCGGGAAATTACCCAGTCAATTCCTCTGACAGTGAGGGAACGTCTTAAAATCATATTTCCATACAGTAACATTAGCTAACTTCTTAATGCTAGTATGCAAACTTGTTGTGCCAGTTTGTTCTTGTATACACTTAAAAATAGATGGCAATAAAAAGAAACAGTTACTATATAGAACCAAAGAACCCTGAAAGATGTACAGGTTTAGGAAAGGGTCCTTCAGCCCAATTAAAAAAAAAAGTTCTTCATGGAGCCCTTTTGAAAGTGTTCGTATATAGCATTAAAAATGCTATTCGATGGTCATGATAGCATGCTTGCCCAATTAGACAAATCCTTTTTGGTGACAGATAGAACTCTTTTAAACAGGGACCCTTTCATGATACATAGAACCTTTTAATCATGAAAAGGTTTCTTTAAGTGTGCATGGTTTTACTAAAAGAACCAGCATTGTGAACCAGTGGGTTGCCAATAAATGTATAGTTTAGAATTTCCTAATGATACTAAGCTACGTCCTTTATCTACTCTTAAAAAATGCTTCTTCAAACGTAAAGGGAATGGTTCTATTTAAAACCATGAGTTCTAGAAGATCGTTTGTCATAAAAAAAAGCCATAAAAACCCAACATTTAACACTGCAGGCTTAAATGGTCCTTTGCATGATAAAACTGTTCTTCAGATTTATGAAGAACGTGTTGTGGATGATTCTATAGTGCCAAAAACGGATCTACGATAGCTACAAATTAATTTCATAGCAATAGAAGAAACCTTGTTGGTGCTATATATATTCTGTACAAATCTGAAGAACCGTTTTACCATGCAAAAAACATTTAAGCATGAAATGATTCTGCCGGGATCCACTATCTTTAATCAAAAGCCCTTGAAGAACCATCTTAAGTGTAGGTAATATTAGTTTGAGTGTTTTGCTTGTTTAGGTAGGTCTTCTTGTGCTGGCTCTGTGCAGAACCTTGAAGGAGAACTGACAAGGCAGTGTGTTGAATGGGTTGATGACATGGCTCTTTAAACCAATTACTTAAAAATTAATTGCTTAATTTTCACCGTTACAAAATCAATACTACATGACAAAAAAAAATATCATTTGGCTGACTCTTTTGGAGACCCTCTAGACAGATTTATGGCTCGTGTTCTGACCTGCAGGGCTGTGAGGAGATTAGTGGTTTCTCTCAGTCTGGCCCGGGTGGCGTCTAGCTCTTCTAGAAGCTTCTCCTGGGCTTCCTTCAGGCTGGAGATGTGTCCCTTTGCAGAGCCCATTCCCTGCTCACCCTCTTTCACCAGCTCCTGCAGACGGCTCACCTGGGAGAGAGAGAAAGAGACAGGGATGATGTGAAGGGTGGTCTCTGACTTTTGCACAGCCTTTCTTTAGGTCATTAATATTCGGTCAGTGTTCAAATGACTGGTTCTTGAAAATATTGTCTGTATTAAAAATGGCACATTATATACACTCAGATACTAAATCTGCCTAAACGCAGTATGTAGTATGTGCCCAAATTGAAAATCTGTAGTGGACTGAAGATGCCTAGATGGTGTTAAACTCCAGTCTCTGTCACTGTTTCTAGTATACAGGGGGAGCTATCTTTGTGGTGCACTGCATCATATGTTTTTATCAGAATGACACTCAGAAAATATAAATACAAAATACAAATATACAGGTCTGAAGATTGGCAAAAGATGAGCTCATTTTTTAGGTTAAATAGCCAAGGGCAGCTAACAGCTAGGCTAACAAAATTTCAGGTGAACTGAGCAGCGTTAGCAGCAGCTAGCTCTAAACAGTGGATACAGTAATAACAGCTCTGAGATAAATGTAAGTGTAGTGACTGTAGTGGGGTATGTTTTTTATCAAAATAAGACTCAAGTCTGATCATTAGTAAAAGATAAACTCATTTTAAGGGTTCAGTTTTAGAGTAAAATAGCCGAGAGTAGCTAACTTGCTAGGCTAAACGTATTTCAGGTAAACTGAGCAGCGTTAGCAGCAGCTAGCTCTAAACAGTGGATACAGTAGTAACAGCTCTGAGGTAAATGTGAGGTAACTGGTCATGTGACTGTATTAGTGTGCTACACTATAGGTCAGAACTTGTTACTGTACTGTATACTACACACAGGGGGCGTATACAGTGTGCAGTATAGCAGTGTGCCATTTTTAATACAGCCATTGTGGTGTGGTGATCGAGAAACCTGGACGGCTATAGGCTAGAACCTTATCGTATCATTGAATGCAGGATTGGAATCTGACAATGGTCGTGTTTGAGTATGGAGGTCGGGTGAGAGGCTAAATCCTGCCTTAGCTGTGGAGATGCACACCGCCCCAACTGCTGGTGTGATGATCTACAACAGATCACCTCTAGTGGTGATACAAGGGAGACGAACAGCTCAGCGATATGTGCAGGACACCCTCCGGCCAGGCACTTTTTAGCAGGATTATGCCCACCCACAGACGGCACGGGTTTTCCAGGAATGTCTCTGCCAGATTGCTACACTTCGTTGGCCTGCCCAGACCCAGATTTACTGCTAGTTGAGCATTTATGGGACGAGCTGGGATGCCAGCTTTTATGGTGCCAGAGTGCTGTAAAAAACTATGGGTTGCATAAACACGGGGCGAAAAACATACACCTGCAAGTTTTAACATTTTGCATATGCAAGCATCCCACTCATGAGTGCAAATGTGAAACCTGCAAGCACAAGAAGATTTGCATGCGCATATTTCATTATATCACAATGTCAGTTTTTTCAATTGTGTTTTTCCTTCCCAACCTGTTAGTGTTACTCACACCCAAAGGGGTTCTCTCTGCACTCGAGAGAATTTTTTTTTTTTTTTTTGCTCGAGTCTTGAAGGGGGGTTTTGACAGTTTAGGGAATCTCATCTTGCATCCAGGGTATAGACGGCTCAATAGGGTACTAGAGACTACTTTCAATTGTTTTCCCCAGTCCACCTATCCTTTCGCTCTAATATTGTAATCATGTACATATATCACACATTCACACATACAAAGCTTCATTCAGTTCCAACAACTACTTCTTAGCCGATACATATGACATTATATTCTATTTGTGTGGTTAGACTTGTTTGAATTGTTGGTCATGGGTACCTAACACAATCTGGTGCTCTGTTAAATGGTTACAGGATTTGGTAATAAAGAGAAGAGAAAAGACTTGAATTGAGTAAAGAACCAGAGAACAGTTATGGCTTACACCAAAGAGGCATTTCTTCACAGTCTGCAGCAGTAGTGGAGCAGAGAAAGCCGACTCTGAGAGCAGAGAGCCTATTAAAGCCCAGTGAGAGTAATGGGACGCTAAACACACAGCACTGAAATTAATCACTGAGAAACGGCCCCCACACCCATCTGCCCACTGCACGGCTACAGAGTCGCAAAGCCAGCACAGCGAGAACTGCACATAGCACAAGCAGCTTCCCAATATGATTCAGGACACACACTCCACAAGCCAGGATTGGGAATACACTGGCTCTTCCTGAAGGTTTGAGCTTTCACTGTTGCAGTTAGGAAAGCCAGAAAGAACCGGCAAAAATTTGTTAACCTCATGGTGATATATGGTATATTTAACTTTGACCACTCCGATGTTCATTACAGAGTCTTTGCTTAGCATAAGAAGGATTCAATCATTTAAGCCAGATCCTTCTGGATCACTGGGGCGCTGGAACATATACCAGGTCTCATTGGGTGGCAGTAAAGGCAGTAAATACCCAGGACAAGCTGCCAGTCTATCGTAGAGCACACACACAGACAAACACTTTCCCTCACTACTATTTACCTGACAGCATTTTTATTACCTTAAGGAAATTATTTGATCGTGGGGGGAAGCCAGAGTACCAGGAGGAAACCCACACTGACCCAGCCCCTTCTTGCTGTGAGGTGCCAGCACTACCCACTGCGCCACTGTGCCACCCCAGTACAAAGAGCGTTTTTGCCTAAAAACATATTTAATTTAATTTATTTTTTATATCATATTTACATATTTTTCCATGTATATTTCCTATATTTCCCTTTGCACCAAACTGCACCAAATTAATCAGAACTTTTTCAAAAATCAATTTCGAAATCAGTATTTAGTAACTGTAGTCACAAGTCAGTACATTCACATATTCACAGTGTGACTCACAGTGTTCACTATGGCCTCAAACCATACGTCATGTCAGATGGCAGGCTTCTGATTGGTCATTTTGAATGTCGAATTTAATTTACCTGCAGCAGTAGACGGTTCTTTGCCACGTTATGTGGTGAAAGGTACTGGGCTCTCCCCAGAGAGATGCTAGACTATAGACACCCCATATCACAGGATAATCTGGGAAGACTATAATTTAAGATCACCCTGATATCAGGAGACCTTATGCGATGATCTTCAAAATGGTTTTATCTCAGCCCTGCTGTCTTTGTGGAGAGATGTGAATTATTTTCACTGCAGAGCCAGTATCTATTCTGCCAGGGAAATGTGAACAATGGGACCTGCAGAAGGAAATTCAACTTTACATACGGCACTGTACATTGTACACTGTACAATGGTTCCCAAACCAGGTCCTGGAAGACCCCCCATTTGTAGAATGTAGAATTTGTAGAAACTCCGAACTTCAAATCAAGAAGGGTATATCAATTACCTGATTAGTTGGATGATGTGTGTTGGGAGCTGGGAGAACACTAAAACATGCATGGCGGGACACAGCCTTTTTTCCTACCTCATTATTGGCCATGTTGAGTTTGGCAGTGAGCTCCTCTCTCAGGGTGTCCAGCTGCTCTCGCAGACGCTTCTTCTGTTCCTCCAGTGAACTGCGCTCCCTCTCAAACTGCTGCTCCAACTCCTGAGGAAACAACACGCGACCCCAATAAGATACAGCACTGGATACATAGCTAAGTTTAGCAATTCTGCTGAGAACAGAAATCATTCTGATTTCACAGATGTCTGTAATTTGTCAGTGTATATGAAAGATGGAGTAACCAGAGATCATACCACGTTGTCGTCGCAGGGCAATCAGTCACTGCTAAGTTAGGTAACGTTTAATGGAAAATGTGATCTGCCAGTGACATGTAAATGCAGTGCCTCTGGGAGAATGCTTAGTGTCGAGGCAGGAAAATGAAAACGGGGAGTGCAAAGTTTACTTCGCAAAGACAAAGGGTTTCCTGTGAACAGATTAATAAGTGCGGTGTTCGGTGATGGAGGTGAGCACTCTCCCGCAACACAATATTAGACAAAGGAAAACAGAGCTATATATTCATAAGCAGGCTGACATTTTTCATATGGAAGAGGATCTTTAAGAGTGTCACCCACACATAGATATTTCTGTCAGAGGATGACGCCGGTGCTGTCATATGCATGACTGAATTGTCACAGCGCTGAGTGCTGCAAAGAAAGATGCTCTCTTTAAATCCGAGGGATCGAACATCTGCTGGGTTTCCAGCTTCATGGCCACATTGCGAAGACAAAACACCTGTATAATTATCGTAAATGTTGCCTTTGTACAGAACCACCACAAAATTACAATCATTAGAATAAATTGTGACTAATGAAAAGTATGAGCCAATTAATTCAAATTTACATATTCATGCAAATCCACAGTTCTGACATTAAGTGTTGGTATAAATTATTGCAAAACACAGCAAAGTGGCGTGTAATTGGGGCTGGGAGCCTCTGGAGAGTAAGCGAGCTGTTGCTGAAATGAGCCTAAAAAGATTTCAGCAAGATTGTGAAGCTGGAACAGACAATGTAACAATATCACATTCGCACCTTCACAGACTTTCAGCGAGGCTGCATGCTTCTAAAAGCAGAGCCAAAAGTGAATGAGCTGTCCTTGCCAAATCAAATCCGTGCCATGCAAATATGTACACGTTTCTTAAAGGGAGCCCTCCAGATGTAGAGGACTAGACCTGTCAAAGAGAGAGACCCTACGTAGGGCTGATCCATAATGAATGCGTCGTGCGCCGGGTATAGAAGGCGAGTGTGCATAATTCACTGCATCGCAAACTTCGAAGCACACAAATATGCAAATGTGACCTCATGCATGTTTTATGGAGCTGCAGCTATCAGAGCACAGGAGGGGCAAGGTGGGATCTAAACACGAGGTGACCCCAACCATGCAACATGTACCGCGAGAGGTGGGAAGCACTGTTTTATATGTGTTTCTGATAATGGTAAATTAGCAGGAAATCTCATGGGGGGGTGTCGGGGGGGATTCTTTGTTTTTTAAATGTCATCATTTATTCAAATAATTCCAGCGTTTACAAAGTTCTGTCACTATTGTCCTTTTATGAAGCCAACCTTTCCACCTCATCCAAGCTTTTTTAGAACAGAATAGAATATAACAGAATAGAACAAAACAGAATATAATAGAACAGCATAGAATAGAATAGAATAGAATAGAATAGAACTGCAAAGAATAGAATAGAATAGAATAGAATAGAGTAGAATAGAGTAGAATAGAACAGCAAAGAATATAATAGAATAGCATAGAATAGAGTAGAATAGAACAACAAAGAATATAATAGAATAGAATAGAACAACAAAGAATATAATAGAATAGAATAGAACAACAAAGAATATAATAGAATAGAACTATAAAGAATATAATATAATATAATATAATATAATATAATATAATATAATATAATATAATATAATATAATATAATAGAGTAGAATACAACAGCAAAGAATATAATAGAATAGAACTGCCAAGAATAGAATAGAATAGAATAGAATAGAATAGAATAGAGTAGAATAGAATAGAATAGAATAAAGTAGAATAGAATAGAACAGCAAAGAATATAAAAGAATAGAATAGAACAAGAATATAATAGAATAGAACAAGAATATAATAGAATAGAACTGCCAAGAATAGAATAGAATAGAATCTATCTAGAATAGAGTCTTTGGTTTAACCAGTTAAAAACTGAAAACACCACACATGCACCGTATACAACACATAACTAATACATACAATAAACAGAAAAACTTAATCACTAAAATCAACAATAATATGAGGAAATTCCATATATATATATATATATATATATATATATATATATAGAGAGAGAGAGATAGAGAGAGAGAGAGAGAGAGAGAGAGAGAGAGAGAGAGAGAGAGAGAGAGAGAGAGAGAGAGAGAGAGAGAGAGAGAGCGAGAGAGAGAGACAGATAGAGAGAGAGAGAGAGACAAAGAGATGGGGGCTATTTTTAAATATTGTAAATATTATCCCTATTAATATGGATTTAAAACATATTTTAGACTTCCAGGCAGTAAACAAAACATGGACTGAAGGTATGATGTAGATCAATGCATTATTGACTACTAATTACCAAAAATCGCAGTTCTCTCTGTGGGTTTATCTGTTCAAATAACCTGCAGATAACTTCCTGGAACCGCCTGAAGTCTTCCGTTGAAGTGACTCTCTCTCTTCATGTCTCTGCTCTGGAGCTGGTTGCTAAAAGCCCTATTTTGGTCTCATCTGATCCTAGAAAACAGTCCCACTGACAGTTTAGAAGCATTTGCCAAACTGTAGCTAGCTGCGTTTGTTGGTCCATGACAGCAGAGACTCTTCCTCGACATTTAATTTATCTGAGACACAATTTATTAGCAAGACCTGACATTTTATAAGCTGCGAACAATTACTATGACAGAATACAGTGACATCAAATCAGCTTCATGTTACTATATGGTAAACATGGCACTGCAGGTTGTGTACAGGCTGCTTATCCTGACGTAATTTAACGAGATGACGGCATAATATCGTCACATTGCCCGACGCTATTCCCACTGTTCAGATTCTGTCACAGTCGAGGTGAGTCACAATCCAGTTTTGGACGTGCCCCTACAAACCGCCCAGTGCCCCACCCACCCGGCCCAGGGAGAGATAAAGAAGGCAGGCGAGGAAGAGGAGGAGCAGCCCCAAGCTGGATCTAAAACCGGCAGTCGGAGTGCTCGTCATGCTGCTTCTGTACGCGGCAGTGAGTCAGCTCCGGCGCTCCGGCGTAAGCCTCTCTCCTTCATTATTCATCCACTCCTCAATTTTTCACTCGGCATTTCCATTTCTGAGAGTGGCGGGCAGCGCAGAGCGGCGCAGGGACGATAAGCCCAAAGCCGCTCTGCGTTAATGAGATTCAGCGTTTAGTGTCACAGCGCCGTCCGGGACTACCCCCAGCCTCCTCTCCAGAGGACCAGGCCCAGTATGCCTGCAGACGATAAGGGCAGAGAGGGCCACAGGACGGAAAAGGTGAATCTCCAATAATACTCAACCATAACTACATTAGCTTCAACCTCAGTGACCAAAGAGGGGCAGACTGGAGCTGGAGGGACAGGAAGCTACCAGGTTCCATCTGGGTGTGTCCCAGAGTAGAAGTGCATTTACAGGTCATCAGAGTTGTTTCATGGGGAAGATATTCCACATGTTGTTTAGAAAAAACATTTTAGGGGGGTCACGTGATGCAAGCAGCGGAGGGTATTGTATGTTTGTGTGTTTAGATACGCTTACTGTTTACAATATATTGTAATATAACTGCATTTTCTAAAAAATAATAAAAATTATGGAAAAAAAAAAAAGAAAAAACATTTTAGAAAGCTTAACAAGAGCTCCTTAACTCTATGCCCTGAGTGCAGTTTTGTTCCAGAAAGCCAAATAATTACACAACATTAAAATAAACTTTTCAATGAACTCCCAGTTATTTTGGAACTTCTACTCTAAAACTTTCACATGGGCCACAGAACAGGTTGCATATTCAATCAATCAATCAATGTTTATTTGTATAGCGCTTTTTACAACCAACGTTGTCTCAAAGCAGCTTCACAGAAAATCAGTTTGTTGTATAAAAGAAAAGAAAAGGAAAAAAACACAAAGTTAATGTACAGACATTTGAGGGTGGGGGTGTGGGGAAAACCGGGTCCAAGCCCCCCTTGAGCAAGCCTGAGGCAACAGTGGCGAGGAAAAACTCCCTTGACTAAGGAAGAGACCTCGAGAGGAACCAGGCTCAAGGGCGGAACCCAACCTCCTCAGGTAGAACCCGGATGAGACGAGAAAGACAGAACTAACAGGAGAAGAACATCTATCAGATTCAGTCTGATTAGATCCAGTCTGATTAGTCCAGGAGGGAGTAACTGCAAGATGGAGCCGACCCAGAGATAGAGTTCATGATCAGAGTTAAACCCTGAAACTGTCAGGGCTCACCTGAAGATCCATGTGTTCCTACAATTTAACATTAACTCAGTCAGTCTGAATTACTTTTAATGTAGTTACTGAACACCTAACCTTAGGATAGTGTTTCTCAACCCTGGTCTTGGAGGCACCCTGCCCATGTCACTGCTTTACCTGCTCCCAACACACCTGGTTGAACTTACCAGCTCATTAACAAGCTCTTTCAGAGTTGCAGGGGAGGTGTTAAAGCAGGAAGTCAGGACCAGGGTTGAGATCTTAGAATACTAGTAGATTGGTAGTATATTAGCACTAAGCTAACTGCTACCACGTGAACCTTATGGACACTTTTGAAGCTTGTATTAGATTTATTAACGTGGTTGGGCAAAATACATTGAAAAAGTAGTGATGGGTGCACACTGAACACACGGTCCAAAGTGTATATTCCACTACAACCAATAAAAAGTTTGAATTCCTATCCTTTAATTTCTCCTCTAATTCTTCACCTCCACTCTGCCTGTAACTGTCTTTACTCATTTTCGTTTTTTATTACTTTAGTTAGTACTTCGTTTATTTTGTACTTTTATATATTTGTTTATGTATTATTCATTTTATTCTTATTACTATTTCCATTTTCAGTTTGTTATTTCTTTGTATTAGATTTCAGGAATTAGATTAGAATTAATTACTAATTATTACCATTTGTTTATTTTTTTTTTTAATTTTTAGGCACCGAAATATTTTTTTTTGTTTCAGTTTTCTCTTTTGATCTTAATCCTCTTCAAATTTACATTTTAACATTTCACTGGTTACACACACCCACACAAATAAGCACTCACGCGACCTCATACACGCAGTCATGTATCTGATGTGTGAGTTAGTGTTTGTCCTCAGACTGTGGTTTTCTCTTTAGCCTGACCTGAAAACTAACTTGTGTGTGTAGCCAGTGTAGCTGTTAATGGCCATTGTCTGCTCCATTGTTTAGAGAAAAGCATCTCAGTCACCCTCCCTTATCAAAGGGCGGCCAACCAGCCGCTGCGAGTATGATACATAATTGCTAGTAGATAGAGGGCTTTGTGGACATTCTGGAGCAGGGTGTGTGGCTCTGCTGGCAGAAGCGTAGTGGAGAGACAGATGACAGATTGTGTCTTGGCTGAGCCAATCACGCACGGCTTTGTGGGCTTCTCTTTTCATATGCTATCAGATGAAGATATCAAAACAGACAGGCTGGTCATGCCATTTGCAGCTTCTGGTCTCATACCAACAGATGAAATGAAAAAGCGTTACTTAGCGTATGCTGTGCTGGGCAGAGTGGCGATGAGGGGAGGTGTAAATATTTGGATCTGTATGATTATTAGTTTACAACACTCCAACATTAATTAAACTGATAAACAGAATAGCCAAAAATTAGTTCTGACGGTGTCTGACGTCTGTGTATGGTGTTGCAGAGAGATCTACTCAAGTTAGCATGCTAACCGGCTAGCCTTGGTCCTGTTTTGTTATACCACTTTGTACCTCAAGGGATGATAGTGAGCCACTGCATGGGAGGATAAAGAAGTAGTGCTGCTGCCCCGACAGCGTACTCTAACCTCTTGTGAACCCTTTGGTGTCTCCTTCCACCACTGGAGATCCTCTTAGAGAGTAAAGGGATAAAGTTTAATGCTGCACTTGCGACATGTCTAGTAGACTGGTAAGGAGTAAAGAGTGAGGAGGGACTGACTGTGCTTTACCTGATTTCTTATAATGGGGTGGAACTTTCTGGTGATCCATTCCCCCCACCTGTTTGGAGTATGAATCCAACGGGTTGTGTCATTTTACACATTGCTCCTTTAAACTGAGCTGCTTACTGCTTACCGCCCCCCACTCTTCTACAGCATGTGTGCTAACAGTACACAGTGCAAGACACAATCGAAGTTGTGAAAAACATGGTGCAGGCAGAGGGGGACAGCTCAGATCCTGGCTTCTCTAATTAGCTTAGACCTGCAGCAGAGGTGTCTAGACATCTGGAGAAAAACCTGAGGAGGATTTTTACTTTCTGGACCTAAAATAAAAGTGTCTGGACACTGATGTGGCCTGCATCCAGAAACGTGTCCAGTGCACCCCAAATCCACTCACAGCTGT
The DNA here is from genome assembly GCA_024036415.1 of Prochilodus magdalenae. NCBI lineage: Eukaryota > Metazoa > Chordata > Actinopteri > Characiformes > Prochilodontidae > Prochilodus > Prochilodus magdalenae. The sequence continues at coordinate 337,056 of JAMWET010002329.1, forward strand.
TATTCATGCTTGTGGAGGTGTGACACGCTATTTCAAGACTTGACTCGTTTTTGTCTGGTGAGCTAATGTATGTTAGTAATGTAAGTAGTAGTCTACAGGGCAGATTCACCGGATGACCCCCCGTCTACTGAGAATGTGCATGACTCCGGTTTAAAGAAGCATATTGAAAAATGCCAGTAACACCCGATGATGCCTGCCACCCTTCTGCTCCCACTCCACACAGCTCTGCCAGGGAAACGATCCAGCAAAACCAGAACCAGAAGGAGTGTAAGAAGCTTTTCTCCCACTGTTACAACTCTGTTAATCCAGGAAGCACCTCTAACAGCACACCAGCACTGCAACACACAAACACAGCTTCAGGTTGCATTACACTGAAACCCTGGACACGCTGTGCGCTGAAGAAGCTCCAAAACAGAGTGACCAAAGACCACGGGAACCAGCGACAAATATTTCCAATGGAAATCACTGATTTGTCATAGCAGGTTTGAGTGGAGTTATTATTGTTATTATTATTATTTTTAATATTATTATTATTATTATTATTATTATTGTGCATTCCTAATGACCAATCCATTTTCTGCCCTGAAACATGCTTAGCAACTGCTGTAATTTTCCCCAATATCTAAATTTAGAGCAGGTTATTCATTTTGGTTGGCATTTACTTTGGTTGCACATGAAAGGTCATACTCATAGAACAGGCTGGGTGTTTTTGTGCCGTATACACCAACATTTTGGGGATAGTCTGATTGATAGTAGAAAGTTTCAGCTGTTTCAATTAACACCTACAGCACACACAGCATACAACCGGCACCAAAGGACTGTCCATCCCTTCTTTACCAACAACACTGTACATGACAAAAAAGGAGTAAACAGCAGATCAATGAAGCAAATCAAGCTTAAAACAAAGAATTAGACAGATAAAAGAAGGGTAAACAGCACAGCGTTTTTAGAGGTCCTGAGAGGTGAGTTAACCACTTTTCCGCTTGATTCATGTTGTGAGTCAAGGCCCGACACCATACTGAGAGACACTACTTCTATATATGTAGCTCAATAAATATCGTCCATATCAGTCTAAACCTATCATTATTTATTGTTCCTGGTGACCTTTATCTTCCTTTCCAACAGCACTACAATCCCACACTTCCTTTTGGGTACAACTATTCTTATACAGGGGTTGGACAATGAAACTGAAACACCTGGTTTTAGACCACAATCATTTATTAGTATGGTGCAGGGCCTCCTTTTGCGGCCAATACAGCGTCAGTTTGTCTTGGGAATGACATATACAAGTCCTGCACAGTGGTCAGAGGGAGTTTAAGCCATTCTTCTTGCAGGATAGTGGCCAGGTCACTACGTGATGCTGGTGGAGGTTCGTCCTTCTTGGTGGTATGCTGACATTACCCTGGATACCGTGGCTCTTGATACATCACAAAGACTTGCTGTCTTGGTCACAGATGCGCCAGCAAGACGTGCACCAACAGTTTGTCCTCTTTTGAACTCTGGTATGTCACCCATAATGTTGTGTGCATTGCAGTATGTTGAGCAGAACTGTGCTCTTACCTGCTAACTGAACCTTCACACTCTGCTCTTACTGGTGCAATGTGCAATTAATGAAGATTGGCCACCAGGCTGGTCCAATTTAGCCATGAGACCTCCCACACTAAAATGACAGGTGTTTCAGTTTCATTGTCCAACCCCTGTATATCAAATACAACATGAATCAAGCAGAAATGTGGTTAACTCAGTCCCACCGTTCTATCTACCTCTGTAAAGCTGCTCTGAAGCTGCTTACTAATGCAGCATGCCAGACGTCTCAGCATGTTTGAGTACGAGTTGTAGAGCTTCTTAAAGGTGTCCTGTGATAATCCAGCCCATGCAGCTTGAATATTCTCACACAGCTCCTGCAGATTTTGTGGTAGGGGTGGAGGTGGTGTGACACTAGGCCTTCTGGATGCATGGCAACAAATTGTTCATCTTGGAGCTGACCACGATGCCTCCACACACAGATTCGTTGGTTGTCTCCACCAAGAGAAAAGTGGAACTCGTCACTGAAGATGACCCGCTGTGATTCTGAGTCACTACACGACACTCTGGCTCGACATCACTGCAGTGTTTGGCGATGTTTATGCGATGTTATTGGCAGCTGTCTTAATGATCTGTGTATCCTGCGTCAGCCAATGGTGCGAGCACCAACCGGATGACTCAAGAAGGTTTCACCGCTCGCTGAATCTCCACAAACATGGCAGTTGGGCTGAGTCTGAAACTTGTTATGTCATGATGTCAAACCTACCCACCAAGTTTCATTCTTATTGGCTGATTCTTTCTGGGTGCAGTTATTTGTGCCACTATTTTTTTGTGTGTTTGAATAAAGTCTTACTTAATTCACTTAATCTGAATTAAGTGTGTGCAGCTTGCTAACCTGTCGTTGCTAATCTGCATGTGCACAGCAGACTCCTTTACAGGGAGTGTCTGGAGGCAAGGCTGGAGTTTTTCAGGCTTTCACGAGAGTCCAGTCTCTTCTCGATCCTACTTACTGCGGCATCACTGAGTTAACATCCATCACAGACTATTTTAGCACAGCTACAATAAAAAAAAAAAAGCCAAATAGTGGCAGACAGAGACAGTTAACAACACAGTTAGCGTCTGCATAACTTCGCCCAACCAAAAAGCTACAATTTCAAACGTTTTGACACACCATAGAACGATTACTAGATTACTAGATTTCAGATTATCCTCTGTTTCAGACCGTTCCATAAACTAGACCCATGAGGAGCCTCCCCAGGATATGTTTTTAACATGACTGAAGAAGATACGCATACGCTGACTACTCAGTTAGACGTGCCTAAACTTTATGTTAGGAAAGCTTGAGTTACATACAACAGCTACGAGGAGGATGGCTGTTTTGTCCAGTGAAATGAGTGCTGGCCAAAACTCAAACTGGCTGGAAAACAAAGACTCAATGGTGCCAATCCGAGGGAAACAATACTCAGTTTATGAAATATGAGAGAGGACAGCTTTGTGTCTGCATGTGCCTGATGTCCTGCTAGTAACCTTGCCTAACAAGGTCCAATAATAGAACCTCCAACGCGAAGCAACAGTAGAGTTGCACAGCGGCCTGCCTTGGGAGCAGCATTGCCTATTCTTTCTCATCTTTCTCTCTTTCTCATAACCAACGTGACAAGCAGATGACATGCCTCGACCGCCAGAGCCGGGAACTCGCGTCATTTACTGTAAGGGAGGCAGTGGAATAAAACGCACTTCCATTTTGCAGCTAACGACATCCCGCTCGTGCATCCTCCTAATGCTGTTAACATCCAGACCTGATTGATTACAGTCCCTGCGACTGCCAGAGATCTTCAGCTGGGACAGATGATATAAAGTACGGGCACATTTTCTCTCTGTGCAAAGAGCCACTCGTTGAATCAACATTTAACTTCTTCTCTGAAGCTGGCACCGAGTTCTAACCGTTTTAACTTGCGCTGCATCTTTCTGAGTCCAAGAGTCCCAGCCTTGCCAAAGTTCACTCCAGCAGGGGAATAAGTCTGAACCTCACATGCGGAGAGTAAATCATTACTACACGTTCTCTTTTTCTTTCTGTGTTAATTCCTATTTTTTGTAGACACTTTATAAAGAGTCGTTTCTCAGTCATCCAAGAGCTAAACTATTCCAACACACAAATCATACACTCAGCTGTAACTAACCGCAACTACACTACCAGGTTCTCCTTAAGTTTAGCTAATGCTTCACTATAGAATAAATGTAAAGACATCAAACTATAAAATAGCACTTGTGGAATTTTACTGTCCACCTTAGAAATCTCCAAAATGGAATATTAAAGAGAGATCATATAGATTTCTTAACCTGCAGTCGAGGCTAGTTTAACAAGATTCTTTCTAAGCAATAGTATTGGTCTGTCCATCATAAATATTCACTAAAAGTAAAAGGGGAACTAGAGCTTTTATACTGTGCTAATATATATATATATATATATATATACACATATTGTCCATATATTGTCCAACCCCTTTATATATATATATATATATATATATATATATATATATATATATATATATATATATATATATATATATATATATATATAAAGGGGTTGGACAATGAAACTGAAACACCTGTCATTTTAGTGTGGGAGGTCTCATGGCTAAATTGGACCAGCCTGGTGGCCAATCTTCATTAATTGCACATTGCACCAGTAAGAGTAGTTTTGCTCAAAATACTGCAATGCACACAACATTATGGGAGACATAACAGAGTTCAAAAGAGGACAAACTGTTGGTGCACGTCTTGCTGGCGCATCTGTGACCAAGACAGCAAGTCTTTGTGATGTATCAAGAGCCACGGTATCCAGGGTAATGTCAGCATACCACCAAGAAGGACGAACCTCCACCAGCATCACGTAGTGACCTGGCCACTATCCTGCAAGAAGAATGGCTTAAAATCCCTCTGACCACTGTGCAGGACTTGTATATGTTGTTCCCAAGACGAACTGACGCTGTATTGGCTGCAAAAGGAGGCCCTACACCATACTAATAAATGATTGTGGTCTAAAACCAGGTGTTTCAGTTTCATTGTCCAACCCCTGTATATATATATATATATATATATATATATATATATATATATATATATATATATATATAATTTTTGGGGGCAACTAAATATATATTAGAGGTGGAGAGTATATGTGGTGTATCAGGATATGTATTACTCAGATATCTCATCAGATGGAACTGTTAAATGTGAGCCTGTAGAGTCCTTTAAATCACCAACAACATCCATTTGGTGTATGTGTCTAAACTTCTGACTGGTTCTGTACATTAAGGAATATATTGATTTCAGATTCAGACCGCGATTCACTTTTAAAGGTCAGACTATATGAATGCAAACACTCTGAGCTATGCAAACACAGCTTAGCACGTCACAGAATTCTAAAAAGGGTCATGACACAGTTTATAAGGCAACGCAAGCACAAAATGCATTCTGTGCAGTGCTGCAGCATCCAAGCCTGGCCAAACTGTCAATGGTCAGCACTCTTGGCAGAGCACCAGTTCGATAAATCCTTTGCAGAAACAGTTCTCTTGTAAATACATATACACAACACATCACCACGTTTTAATTCAGATAGAGCTCCTGCTGACCTGCTTCCCTATTCTGGTTAATATAATAACAGGGAACTTTGTTTACAGATGATCTGATTTGCTTGAGTACGAAGTTTTAACCCCACAGTAGCCATGGAATGGACACTGACCATGCATTTGTTGACCAAGCGGTGTCATTGCATTACTAAACCTGCATCATTGAAAGCGAAGTTTCTGGCCCAATGCTGTGCTCAGATATTTGCGGTAGACAGACTGGAAATCAGATACTCCATTGTTTCAGCAGAGGTGTCATAGCATGCGTCAACATGCCGCAGACCGCAGTAAGAGTCCAATTTCCCAACGTTTGTTGTAGCAGATGTAGATTTTTTTCTGGACCCATGGATGCCAACCAAGCACGCCATTGCTGAATGCCAGACAAAGCCTCTCTCCATCTTAAATAAACTTTCTACCCTGGTAAAGCTCTCTCCTGATAATCACACATTTTCAGAAACATCGCGGTCAACATGGTAATGTTTGCATGGCTTCATTATCCATGTGCATGGAAAACTGATTTTTCAACACAAACATGTAAACGCAGCACGGGCAGTAGAATGTTTACATGATGATCTCTGTCATTTCTCACTTCACTAAAACTGTGCCTTTTCCTTTGACCACTGATCCAGCACCAAAGGTTGCAGCTCATGGTGCTTATAGGTGTACAGCCCCGTAATTGCTAAAAACTGATAGATGAAGACAAAAACAATTGAACTGAAATGAAATGAATTGAATTCTTCACTTTTCCAGGTGAGGATAAAGTCACCAAGCACTTTTATGTCACTAACAGGTGTACCAGAATGTCATCGCTATCCATAGCAAAACATGTATCTCCATTTTATTTGTTGATTTTTTCGCATAAACAGAACACAGCAGCTGAAGTTTACATTGTGTGACAATTTTAAGATGAATGGACCGACAAATTTCGAATGGGCCATAACTGCTTGGGAAAAATCTGGTTCCATTGATTTACATTACAGTTAAAAGAGGTTTTTGTCCTCTCCGGTAATGTTGACATTTGGGAGATGTTTGTTTTTCATTGAGGGGCAACAAAATAAACCAGATTGGTTGATGTTGTGTCATATACTATTTTTAAGAATTACTACTTAATTAAAAGTTTGCTATGGTGAGCTATAAACTAATGTTATTAGTATTTATGCTAGCCTTCTATGCTTCCTATCTATTCATAAAATTACACAGTAAAAAATAATGCCTGATTTTGTACACTATTCTGTGCATTCTGTAATATTTGTGAGAATGTGTGTCCACAGCAGTCCAGTACCACTGTATTAGTACAACTTTTTATATCAGCCAATAAGCTACAATAACTATAACTAACAGGGTAGCTGATTAGACTAATTAGGTGCTTTAGATTGGGTGACCAGATGTTTGGTGCATAGACGTCCCCATTTTCAACTGGTACTGTCCCCGGACATGTTCAAATAGTGCATCATTTTAGAGACAGGACCCTATTTTAGGCCTATTTTAGGCCTTATAAGGACTCCGGACACACTTAAATAGTGCATCTTTTTTTTTTTTTTTAACAATGTCCAGCCAACACACAGGGCCTATGGCATATGTTAATAGAAGTCGTCTCTGTTTCTCCAGAACTGGGGCTACACCAGGGGACTGGTCTAGTGTACTATAGCTATAGGTCTTTTTTTCTGAAGCCATGGGCCTCTTTTCACTGATAATATAATTAATATTAACATGAATTATGGGCTAACCACAACCACGAAATCTTTTGTGGTATCCCTGTTGGCCTAAACCACAATTTATTGACAGTTACCATAATCAAAATACTTGAAACTTGAACCCCCCCCCCTTTTTATTTCAAAGACAAAAACACTGGATGTTTTAAAGATGTACTGACAGCTGAACTAGAAATCTCCAGTGTTCAGATCAGACTTCTGGTGAGTTTCAGAGTGCCATAAAATGACCACTAAGACAATACAATCATTTATCACAGGTGTAACGATAGTCTCAGCCCTGTCTCAGGTAAGGGGAAAATAAACTAGAACTTGAAGGTCAGTTCTGCTGGCTCCCGTTGGGTCAGTCCCTATTTTTGAAGGTGCGGTGGTAAGATGCCCATAGACTAGCAGGCTTAAAGTAGTACTATTGAAACTCTGTTGTCCGTGTAATCATAGCTTATAAAAAACAAACATGACCCCACATTTATGACAGGCAGTGCAAGTGTAGTTATGTGTGTGGCGGGAGTGCACTCACAGTCAAGAGTCGGTTCTTCTCTTTCTCTGAGCTTGTCTGGATGCTCTCTAGGGCAGCCCGATGCTTTTTAGACAGCTCGTCCAACGCCCGGCTCTGTGCCTCTTTAAAATGAGCCGTGTCCTCCTCGTATTTGCTGCGCAGGCTCATCAGGTCCTTCTCATACCCCTGTTTCTCTTCTCGGAGTGTCTGTAGAGGAGACGAGAGCAACAGGAGGTGAAAAACGTAGAGACCAGACAAAGAAACATCTGCACAGTGCTTATTACCGGAACCTTTAGCGAGCAGAGGTGTTAGAGAATGGGATATATTTAACTGTGTCTAATGCTTCCCACATGTCAGGACTCCTAATAGGCTTATATAAATATATATAGTCTGCTGCACAGGTTGGTCTAAAAGACACATGAAAAATGACAGGCAGCCAAGTGCACGGCCCACGGCACCCCATCAGATTCAGGCACGTCACATTGCTGAGAGCTGCAATGAATGTGCATAGATATGCTACACAGGCCTGTTACTCTCCACGTTTTGAATGCAGTCTAAGGGAATAACACTGACAGCGAAGAGAGATGCCTCGAATCTCCTCTGACACATCCCACATTGTTAGTGCAGTGCAACCAGCCAAAACCAAAAAAAGCAAAAGATCCCATTAAGGCAGCGGCAGGAGCATCCAGCTGAACCAATCCCGCTCCGCTGCTTCCATTCAGGACTATGTTGTCATAGTAACACCTAACTCAAGGCTATGTTCATAACACATGCAACTTCTGTAAGTACAGACTCACACGAAGAGAGAAAGAGAAGAAAATGAGAACGATTGTGCAGAATGATGCTGGATCCCTCAGCGTGCCACAGAGCCTGCCAGAGGTCAACGAGTCTGTACCGGCAGTGCTATTACAGTGCGCACGGTGAACTGCTGCGCTGTAAACTCAAGTAAGCTGACAGAGATCAAGCCAGGCAAGCAGTTTCTTAAAAGTCAGGACCTACGAGTTAAGGGTTACGCTCTTACTGTCATATGCAAAAGTTTGGGCACCTGGTTAAAGAACTCATTGACAATCCTGACATCCTGAAAGTGATAAAGTTATATTAGCAAGTCAAATGATCCTGAATCTATCGAATATTTCTTATTTTGAGATTGAAGTTCTAAGCTTATAATAAGATCATTACATTTGACATTACTTAAGTTTTCTCACCATACTAGCAGATAATTTTGCTAGTATGTAAATGTCTATGTACATGTAAATATTCTATTTCTTATATCAAGCAAAATAAGCTAATAATATCCAGATGTAAGTTGAATAATCTAAATAAATGTTCTACATTTCTATACTGTATATACAGGGGTTGGACAATGAAACTGAAACACCTGGTTTTAGACCACAATCATTTATTAGTATGGTGTAGGGCCTCCTTTTGCAGCCAATACAGCGTCAGTTGGTCTTGGGAATGACATATACTGCGTCCTGCACAGTGGTCAGAGGGATTTTAAGCCATTCTTCTTGCAGGATAGTGGCCAGGTCACTACGTGATGCTGGTGGAGGTTGGTCCTTCTTGGTGGTATGCTGACATTACCCTGGATACCGTGGCTCTTGATACATCACAAACACTTGCTGTCTTGGTCACAGATGCGCCAGCAAGACGTGCACCAACAGTTTGTCCTCTTTTGAACTCTGGTATGTCCCATAATGTTGTGTGCATTGCAGTATTTTGAGCAGAACTGGGCTCTTACCTGCTAACTGAACCTTCACACTCTGCTCTTACTGGTGCAATGTGCAATTAATGAAGATTGGCCACCAGGCTGGTCCAATTTAGCCATGAGACCTCCCACACTAAAATGACAGGTGTTTCAGTTTCATTGTCCAACCCCTGTATGTGTACGTTGTTGAGTCACATAATTATGACCACTTCCTAAAGCACCTAGCTCATGACTAAAGTCGTTTTCATGGCATTCTCTAGGTCCACTCATCCATGTGGAAGGCACGTACACCCATACATGCTAATTGACATTGCCACATGTCACACGGCTTGAAATGTCCGACACTGGTTGGAAGAGCATGACCAAGTACTACCCTGGCACCCTAATTCCCAGGAGCTGAACCCGACTGAACTTCTGTTGGACCACCTCTGCCATCGTGTTTTCTCCATGGATCTTCTGCTATGCACCCTCCAGCAGCTGTGGGATGCACTGCAGGCTTCCAGGTACCTGTGACAACCTACCAGGACCTAACACTCCCAGCCTGTCTAGCGACTGTCTGTGCTGCACATGGTGGTTACTCTGGGTGTTAGGTCATAATAATGTGACTTGACTGTGTATATGTAGTGTGTATATTGTAATTCCATTCCATTCTTACTTTTTAGCTATATTACTACTATATTGTTGTATTATTATTAGCTAGATCACTGTTTCTGTGCATATCTCTGCGTATCTTGGGTTTAACATCTTGTTTTTGATCTTTTTTTACATTTTCTATCTTCATATTTTCTTATTGTTTTATGTAAGCTGGCAGTTGTCAAAGCATTTCACTGCTAGTTATACCCAGTCCCTTGCACATTCAGGCACATTTATTTATTATTGTTTTATGTCTTTTCTACAGTCTACAGTTATATTTGTATTCTTGTATATATTTCCTTGAGAAGTGAGATATATTTATATATTTATATTTACATATTCATCGTTAGTGACCCGAACTATAGGGGTTGGACAATGAAACTGAAACACCTGGTTTTAGACCACAATCATTTATTAGTATGGTGTAGGGCCTCCTTTTGCGGCCAATACAGCATCAGTTGGTCTTGGGAATGACATATACGAGTCCTGCACAGTGGTCAGAGGGAGTTTAAGCCATTCTTCTTGCAGGATAGTGGCCAGGTCACTACATGATGCTGGTGGAGGAAAACGTTTCCTGACTCGCTCCTCCAAAACACCCCAAAGTGGCTCAATAATATTTAGATCTGGTGACTGTGCAGGCCATGGGAGATGTTCAACTTCACTTTCATGTTCATCAAACCAATCTTTCACCAGTCTTGCTGTGTGTATTGGTGCACTGTCATCCTGATACATTGCAATATTTTGAGCAGAACTGTGTTCTTACCTGCTAACTGAACCTTCACACTCTGCTCTTACTGGTGCAATGTACAATTAATGAAGATTGGCCACCAGGCTGGTCCAATTTAGCCATGAGACCTCCCACACTAAAATGACAGGTGTTTCAGTTTTACTGTCCAACCCCTGTATGTATAGTTTATAGTTAACAGTTAATAATACTGCTGCCATTTCCTAACCTTTTAGGTTTTTCATACTGCACAACACTGTTTCTATTTTTTAATTTGTATTTGTATCTGTGCTGTTTCTTGTGAAATCGCTACAGGCTGTTAAATGTCCTTCGGGATCAAAAAAGTATCTATCTATCTATCTATCTATCTATCTATCTATCTATCTATCTATCTATCTATCTATCTATCTATCTATCTATCTATCTATCTATCTATCTGACAAATAAACTTTGATTTGGTTAGATTTAATTTAAATGCACAGTTTAACATGTAGGACTGAATTTAACACATTGGAAACAAATAAAACCCTGAAAAAAATTTGGTCTGTGCAAAAGTTTAAAAAGTTGTTTATAAAATTTGTTAAACTCATCAAATAAACAGAAACTGTGCAGTAAACCATGTGTAATAATGCTGTATTTAGCGTCTCTGTGGAGGACGTGTTCACCTATTTTCACTCAAATCAGCAAACCATGTAATTTGACTGGGGGTGTTCAACCATTTGCATACAACTGAATATTTTAACTGCATAACACATATAACTCTACATTCAAAATGTTTCCCTAAACTCTAAATGTAATTACACCGTATAACTGAAAACCACAAGGGTGACTTTGTGTTATTCGGTGATTAATGTTGTGTTTGGTGATTAATAAGGTAAGGGGCTCCCATTAGCATGTTTTTTCCAATTAAGTCCTGCCGTTACACCTTCGCCCACGAGCACTTTAACTGCTGCATGTCGTCCCTCACCGCAGACATGTTGTTAAGTTCTGTCTGCTGGAGTGCAGGTACACGTCAGCTTTGTAGTGCCAGTTATAAGTGCCATTATCTCCATCACCGATACTGAATCTGTGTTTAAGTGCCAGTATTGATGCCAATACAGATTTGGTACGGATACAACACTGTTGACTAGAGGGTGGGTCCATAACCAACTGATTGCCTTAAATCAGGGGTTTCCAATCTCAGTTCTGGGAAGACCATACTTAATTTTGTGTTTCACTGCTCTGTTCACTGCTCTATTATACGTGACCCAGTACATGAAAAGGGACAGCTCAAAAACGTGGGTCCCAGGATTCATGCCTTACATAAACAGAGAATAAAAAAGAGGGCAAAAAAAGCTTAACCTGTAGTTAAACTAGATTAGCATCTGTGCTAATGAGAGCACTACATGACTATTAGTATCAAAGAATGCTAAGCAGCACATAAACCAACGGAATCAAAACAATGACTCATAACAGATGATTCCATTGAACGGTTGAAGGTATAATTAGCTGTTCAGAGGCCACAACCATTTGTTCACCTTTTAAAACAGCAGGTAGATGAACTGGTAGATGTGAAGACAAAACACCACCAAAGATGTGAAACCAGGCCAAGTTTTAGCAGGAAGATTTAGGTGAGGCCAGTCATTCTCTGAGTAGAGACTGTTAAGGCCCTTTTCTGCCTGCACAGAGATTTGTCTTCCGCATTAAAAAAAAAGAAAAAAAGTTCACGGGACAAAAAACAAAAAACAAAAAACAAAAGCAAATACAAAAAAAAACGTCACCAGCTCTGATTGGATTTGGCATGGACTGGACAAGTTTCTGGATGTAGGCCACTTCAATGTTCAGACACTCTAACGTTAAAGAATTGTGCAGTTGGTCCAGATTTGGTAGATGTCTTGTCTGGCACAATTCTGAGGAGAGCTCCCCGTAGACTGGGATTTTAGCCACTGCAGGTAGACCCGTATGACCGTACGCTTCCATACACCTGCAGATTCAGCTACTTCCTTCACACTATGGTCTTTGGCCACACCCAAATACAGTCACTCCATTTAGCCAATCATTAACATCTGCTCTGGAGCCATTTACCACACATGGAGCGAGACATTCACCGCACTGTAGCACCTCTTCTCAATCTATGGATCCCGTCACTCACACCCCACAGATATTTGTAGATCCATTAACCTCTTGCAGTTTCATCTGCAGGAACTTAAAGTTGCTACCACCCTTAATACACATTTTTTGGTGATCTTATATTTACTTGTTTATAACTGCTCAATATTCTTCATGTTTTCTTCACCCTGTTCCAGGTAATGAATTTCAGCACTGAGTTTCTCAGCGTGGAGAGCACGTAGGAAGGGTTCTGCCTCTGCACACTGCTTTCTACTTATGCAAATTGAGAAACAGAAGAACATTATGCATGACATTTACATGAAATTGCATTTTGCTGTCCAGATTTCGGTGTACATGTACTCTGCCCTTTTCTTGAGGCTGTACTTCAAAATTAAAATGTTCAAATTTTAAATAAATCATTCTCTTGTGCAGAAACAGAAACTTTTCCCTTCTTGAGAAAACTTGCTGAAATGGCTACACTAAAATCTGTTCATGGACGGCATATCAATAATGAATACAGCCTAAATGCTGAATGATGTCTGAAAGCCTAGCCTAGAAAGCATGATGTCGTAAACAACACAGAAGCCTCTCTATACAAATAACTGTAGTGCAATAAGGATTAATAGACAACAGACAGAATGTGTAATCAACTGCATACAGACATCCTTTTCAATCATCATTCATCTTCAAAGAGTAGAAGTTTTAGACGTCTCAAGCATTTACTTTTTAAAGGCAGTGAAGTCTACTTAATTAAACATGGTGGTCCAGTTTTAGGACTGGTAATGGGCAGTCATGCAATAGATATTATAAGAGAGAAACATTTTACTGTGGGTAACAATTTGCTATAAAACACTTCTACCCCTCCGCCAAAAATTTTGCATCTACCCCTCTGCCAAAAATTTAGCATCTACCCCTCCGCCAGTAACTTAGCATCTACCCCTCCACCAAAAATTTAGCATCTACCCTTCCGCTAGTAACTTAGCATCTACCCCTCTGCCAAAAATTTAGCATCTACCCCTCCGCCAGTAACTTAGCATCTACCCCTCCACCAAAAATTTAGCATCTACCCTTCCGCTAGTAACTTAGCATCTACCCCTCCGCCACTAACTTACTATCTACCCCTCCGCCAGTAACTCAGCATCTACCCCTCCGCCAGTAACTTAGCATCGACCCTTCCGCCAGTAACTTAGCATCGACCACTCCACAAGTAACTTAGCATCTACCCCTCCGCCAGTAACTTAGCATCTACCCCTCCGCCAAAAATTTAGCATCGACCCCTCCGCCAGTAACTTAGCATCTACCCCTCCGCCAGTAACTCACCATCTACCCCTCCGCCAAAAATTTTGCATCTACCCCTCCGCCAAAAATTTAGCATCTACCCCTCCGCCAGTAACTTAGCATCTACCCCTCCGCCAGTAACTTAGCATCTACCCCTCCGCCAGTAACTTAGCATCTACCCCTCCGCCAGTAACTTAGCATCTACCCCTCCGCCAGTAACTTAGCATCTACCCCTCCGCCAGTAACTTAGCATCTACCCCTCCGCCACTAACTTAGCATCTACCCCTCCGCCACTAACTTAGCATCTACCCCTCCGCCAGTAACTTAGCATCTACCCCTCCGCCAGTAACTCAGCATGTACCCCTCCACCAGTAACCTAGCATCTACCCCTCTGCCAGTAACTTACCATCTACCCCTCCGCCAGTAACTTAGCTTCTACCCCTCCGCCTGTAATTTAGTATCTACCCCTCCGCCAGTAACTTGGCATCTACCCCTCCGCAAAGTAACTAGGTATCTACCCCTCCGCCAAAAATTTTGCATATACCCCTTCGCCAGTAGCTTAGCATATACCCTTCCGTCAGTAACTCAGCATCTACTCCTCCGCCAGTAACTTAGCATCTACCCCTCCGCCAGTAACTTAGCATCTTCCCCTCCGCCAGTAACCTAGCATCTACCCCTCCGCCATACCTGATTTTTCTAGGAAACCCAGCACCTCCTCTGTCCAACATCAAACACTAGCATTTATAAGGACATTTCAATAACGCTGTTACTGTACTATCCTTTTGATGTGAAGTGATGTAGTGTAAATGAGCCTGATCTGGTCAGTACCTTCTCCAATGAAAGGATCTGCTGTCTCTGTCTTTCATCCAGGGCATGGCTTTTATTCTGGAGCGCTCCCCTCTCCTCCTCCAGACGTATCACTTTGTCCTTGAGACGCGACTTTTCTGATTCCAGGTCCCGGATGGCTGCCTCGTGGGTCATCTGCGTGGCCTGCAAGCTGCCGATCTGACCTGAACCACACAGAGAACATCATCAGAGTCACCATTTTCTGTAGAACTTAAAATTTTACCAGCAGCTCTGCAGCAATGGTATTGGACCTGAACCCAGAGTGGTTTTGTGCTCAAGGACAGTATTACAGCATACTGAAAACATCCCTAAACCATCTCAGGACACTCCAGTTCAGTTTCTCAAAGAAATCTGCAGGGGTCTTTTTAAGTTCAGGCTTAGAAATGAGTTCTGCTTCTCACTATCCCAGTAATCCCAAACACATTCAGTGGTGTTAAGGTTCAGGCTCTGGGGTGGTCAGTCCATTGTCCTGAGAACACCAGCAGCTTTTTTGTTAGATGTGTCTGCCTCTTTTTCTCAGTGAAAAGCTTCTTTACAACTACACATCCTTTCGGACCCATATCACAGAGTTGTCTTCTTGCAGCGAAAGGATGAAGAGAAAGGAGCATTTTTAGTGGACATTTAACACTTTAATGGTGGTCTCTGACTTTTACACCATTGTGGAAGTGGCAGGCTAATGATGTTACTGGCAAAAGCCCCAAATATCAAAACTGAGCTTTTGACCTCAATTAACCTTTATTCCCTTGTTCCTTGTCCCTGGTCAAATTCAGCAAGACTGCGCACATACAATGCAACTAAACATTAAATGGATACCAGTTTCACAGTATAGCGCTGTTTCAAATTTTCTATGTCATGTAATTTTTTTATTATTATATTTTAAATACACTCTTTTTACTGTATACTATTGTTTCATGTAAGTTCACAGCATTTCACTGCTGGTTATACCATGTGGGGTGGTGGGGTTGTTAGTGAAAAATGGCAGAGGGCACTTTCAGCTTTCTGAGAGGACAAAGCAGCTTTACCATCTAAGGCCATACAAGAAGCTGGTGAATGTCAGAACATGTTCCCAGCATAAAGAATAACTAGGATGTTCTGTCTGATCAGCTGATTTGGGGGATGTTGTTAGTGATATTAAGCTGAGTCTGAACTGACTTAACATTAAAAACACTACAGAACATTTAAAACACTGACCTACTACACTGTACTAATAATATACATGTTTGGTAAACAATATGCACAAGCTGGCTCAACTCTTCCTTTGCTTGATTTTCAATCAATAATGCATTCTTAGAATTCTCTCTCAGACATCCACATCTTCCTTACAGGTTGGGAATGGCAATGTGGAACAGTCATTTATTTATATTTATTATTTATGTATATATGAATTTATACATGCAATATCCTATACCATAAGTAATTTCTGTTTCTTTCTTTCTGTACATTTCCAGCACAGTGTGATGTTTTGGTCATTTTATTTAATATAATATTGAATTGGCCTGTAGTTTTATCTAGGGCTGTACCCGACTCAGAATTTTGTCAGTCGAATTGGATTCGCTCGTCCTGGCCGACGATTCCACTATTCGTTCATGTTTTTTTTCTCCATGTACATTATCTAGTAATCAGTAAATCAATTTGCATACGGTTCAGATCTGACGTCCTCCTCATTTAGAAAGTCAGCAGAGTCACAGGAACATATTTCTGAACTGAAAGAGGCGGGGCTTATGATGATCGATCTGAACTGGAGCCTTTAGTTACAGGATTTAGTGTCGGGCAGCAGCGCGTATACATGCTAAACATTAGCGCTCATAGCTTATAGTCTTTTTAATTTCACTTCTAACAGCTTCTTCAGTCGGAGGACCCTTCGTCTTTCATCTCTCATAAATAATGAGCTGCTAAATAAAACCAGATTAGTCCATATTTAAATTATTTATAGATGAAAAGAAGAATGGTAAACCTGAAACCGTTTATTATATTACCCACGCTGAAAAAATTATCTCTCGTTTATCGGGAGGCATATTAAGTGACTGTACTTATCCTTAAATAAGGATAATCTCAGCTGTAGACGAATAAATAAACATATCTGTAATTTCGCTTCTATAATAATGAAATCATAATAAAACAAACGTCTCCACTCCGTTTCTCCTTCACCGCAAACAGCTGTTATGTCTAAAACGAAAGTCAGCTCCCTCGTTTGGAGCAGTGTTGTATGTCTGACAAAATGAGGAGCAGAGTTAGGTTTAGTTTGTTCGGATTCTCTTTAGAGACTCCTCCAGACTTTCTCTGAGACATCGTTCCTCCCGTGTTTCTCAGCCTTAGCTGCCTTCAACGGTGAACCGCCAGCGCACAGTGTCACGTGGACTTAATTTTTTAGCAAGCATGTGTCACAGCCCAGCTAGACCTTATTAAAAAGTCTTTTTACATTCTTAAAGTTCTTGTGCATTTTTGTAAGCTTTAGTCTGTTTAGAAAAAAAAGGTCACTGTTGTCAGTCGACTTGAAGGGTCTCAGTCGACTTAAAGGGTCTCCGACTGACGATTCGATTCGTCGACTTCTAGAGGGCAGCCCTAGTTTTATCTCCAGATACAACCATACAAGACCTTCTTTTCTCCTATAACCTTTGACCAGAGTAAAGTGACATTTACCCGTCTTGAAATATGTCTCCTGAGTTTTGTTTACATTACTGTGCACCGATAAGAATATTAACCAAATAATATCAATATTTAAATGTTTCAGCTCATATGAGATTTATGAACTTTAATTTGCCCACACTCTCACCAGTTAAATGCATATATTAACAGCCCAGACTGTAGAACAGGCTGGTACAAGCGCCTTATTTGTGAAAGGGGTAAGCAGTGAGGCTGCCATATAGGCCAGCAGAACAACAGGTGCTGTAGGGCCAGCTGAGGCCTCACTCCTCAGGGGAATGTTCCATAAAGCGGGTGCTGATGAGGTCTCTGTGTGCCACTGAGCTAGGGCAGCCGGCTGCTGTTGCCAGGATACCAGCAGGTCATCTGTCACCCCAAAAGTTTCCCTCCAACACACACGGTAGCTGGAGCTAGCCTTGGGGCAAATCAGAGAAGCAGTTCTGGCCAAAGCTCTGAGCCCTCTGTTTAATTTATAAACCAGGCAGGAGACGAGAATAAATAAAAGACTGCTATAAATCACTTTCTCCCAACTAACAACAGTGGCAGTTTGAAATGTCGGAAACTTCTCTAAGAGCTGAATGTGTGGCCCTCACACCTATATCGCCTCCGGCTCTGGCTGTGCCCGCTGGGTCAGGAATGCAGCTGATGGACTGTGAGCTGATGGATCAGGGGATGCAAGTGGGTGAACCTCCATAGGTGCACATTGATGCGATCAGTGCTTTCCTTCAGGGCCAGTGGCATCTTTGACCTCCACATACACACAAACTACAGGCCAGCCGTGCAGTTTGGCCTTGGCGTGGTCCACCCATTCACCCACTGATAAAGCCAAGCCAGAGGAATTTACCGAAGGCAGCTTTTCTACTGGTTATTAGCTCAGCCAAATGTGGGAAATCTGTGGGTCCATTACACTTACTGCACAAGTAGCTGCACCCAGAAGGAATCAACCGACAGGAATAAAACTTGGTGGGTAGGTTTGACATCATGAGACATGCAAATGATTCAAGATTCACACTTGCCCCCATCCTGGCCCCCCCGGGCTGGGCCGGGGTTTCCAGGTAGTGCACTTTTGCTTTATATATGTGGGTATTGATCTATCTAGGTATCAGCACTGGCCCCTTGTTCGGGCAGTGTCTGAGCTCATTGTGAGTTTTAGGCTCTAAACTTCCTGTACTAGCTGGAACTTTATCCAATGGAACACTAAGCACGGTTGTAAGTCGCTCTGGATAAGAGCGTCTGCTAAATGCCTTAAATGTAAATGTAAATGTAAATTTAATGTCGTCCTGCCCTCCAGGAGTCATCCTGTTAGTGCCAGCATCATTGGCAGACAGCTTAATGACGCAGGAACAAATGCATGTAGGCCCTTACAATGACTGCCCTTAACGCTACATCACCATCACCACAAATTGGAATGGTGTCCTGCCAGACAGTCATGGAGTGACTCGGGAGAAAAGCGGGTCATCTTCAGTGACGAGTCCCACTTTTGTCTTGGTGTCACTTTACCTCCATCCCTACTGCAAGTATAGTCAGGCTACATGGGATGGATTATCACAGAGCACTTGTACGACTCCATACCGAGACGTCTGGCATGTTCCAATAGCAAACATGGCGGCCCAGCACCATACTGAGAGACACTACTTCTGTATGTGTAGGTCAGTAAATATTGCCCATATCAGTCTAAATTCATAATCATTTATTGTTCCTGGTAACCTTTATCTTCCTTCCCCATGGCACTGTAATTCCACACTTCCTTCTGGGTGCAACTACTCTTCTGAAATGACACTGGTTTCCTCTGGGTGGTCCTCAGTCCAAAGACATGCAGTCAGGTGAATCGGAGATGCTAAATAGCCCCCTAGTGTGAATGTGTATGTCTGTGTGTCTGCCCTGCGATGAACTGGTGATCTGACCAGGGTGTTTCCTGCCTTCCATCCAGTTTGCACTGGGATAGGACTCCAGACCTCCATGTGACCCAGCAGGACAGTGTTTTAGAAGATGAGCGATTAAATAAGCGAGTGTCTTTGTGAAAAAAACAAACACTTTACTGCCCAAAACAATACAATTAATAAGAAGCACCCTCTTAATTGTTTGACGCTGTTTAACACTGATGCCAGCAAATCCCTGAAAATGTAATATCGGCTGATGTACTCGGACAGCGGTATGTTGGTCAGGCCCTAGTTTTACGTCACTGCTTGTAGAGGTTTGTCTCTGGTATTAGACCTGAACAGAAATAAAGAAGACAGACACATCAGAGTACAGACACGTCGAGAATACTAAAGGAAACAGTGTTCTCACTGGCTTTGAGGAGGATCTCAGTGGCCTGCTGCTGAACTCTGTCTCTGGTGGCTTCCAGCTCGCACTCTGCTTCTTTCTGCCGGATGGCTATGATCTCCGCGTCCTGAGTCACCTCATCCAGCTGTTTGTGGAGCTCCTGCACACATACACACAAACCCATCAGTCAAAAATCGGATCGCCGCTGAGTGACGTGGTTGGTCTCGCTCTCACTTTTCCACTCATTTCGCTCTCATTTGGGCTGCCTTACTTTATCTGATCACTGACTCCGCTTGTCTCTCTCTCTCTCTTTGTCCAGCTATTTCCTTTTTTGATCCCCCATCTCTCTACCTCATTCTTATTAATTCTGCATGCACACATCATCTCTTCCTCTTCTATTCTCTACGGCAATTTCCTCTGCTCCCCTCACTTTCCTTCTCACTGTTTCTCTTCTATTGCTGTCATTTTCCCTCCTATTAATCAAATCACTGCTATCTATCTCCACTCTCTCCCCTTTTCAGTCTGTCAGTCTTTCTCCTTCTCCCTCTCTATTGTGCCATGCTGTATTACCCTTTCCCCCCGCTCACTGGCACATGCACACTCTCATTCACACAGACAGCGTTTTCTGGAGAAGTGAAGATGAGCAGACACATCCTCGTCCCTAATTAGACAGTTTTTAGAACACCACCAGTGTTGTCTTCGCTCAGCTGCTCATTTTTCATAGAATAATACACATCTAGTTTTAGAGTTCACAAAGCCATCCATTCTTAAACAGAACAATGCAGCGGAACTGACTGCACATGCATCCCCATTCTTCTTCTGGAGCACTGGCTGGACAGAAAAGCCCTTTTGCCTGCATGCTGTGGTATATTAGTCAAAGGGGCATGTAGGCCAGAGCTAAAAGCTTGAAAGCTCAGCACATGCCATCGCCTTATTCTTTTAACATGAAGGGAACTTCTTCTACATTTCTGCATAATCAGATCACCAACATATCAATCAATATATCATCCATCCCTCCGTATAATCATCTGTGGCTTCGTCAGGAGTGGCTTTTGCAACAAACTCCATTCTAGAAAAACTTTGGTAAAGTTCAGACTTTCCGGCCCAAACCTGAATTTTGGCGTATCCGGATTGTATCCAGATTGATTTTTGATGCTCTGTACAAAAACAACAACAACAACAACAACAACAACAACAACATAACAATGTAACTGTATTTTGTAAATCACATTTTGGTAGCACTTTACAGATCGGTGATAAGTAGGTAATAATATGGTAATTTTATGGTAATTTTATGGTAACAAATTGTATTAATCATTAATTAAATTTCAGTTTCCTAGTTGTTACTAAATAATAAATCAAAAAAACTTTAGTGAGTGTTAACAAGGCCGTTATGAGACGGTAAGATAACGATAACAAGTTGTACCTAAAACTACCTGCTTATTTTTTTAATTCTTTTTATAGTTTCCTGTGAGCAGAGATAGTCATTGTGTCATCAGATCCTGGGTAAGAATACGTGTCTATAGGTGGGTCTACATGTGAAGCAGTGATGTTATGACCTGATGGAGGTGTAGTAAGTAGGAAACTAGATGGAAATTAGTGAGTTTGTATTTTACGGCTCTAAAACCTTGTAGTTTCGCTGTAAGTACTGCCTGTAACTCACACAGTGTCTGACTAAATACATTAAAACAGAAACAAGTGGATTAATATTTTACAGCCCTGATACCCGGTCCTCACAGAACTACTGCATTCACTTTGGGTTAATAACTCTAACATCATATACTACATACATGCACTTAATTATTATTCTATTATGTTGTTCTTTAGGAACTATAAAATAAGCAGGTAATTTGATGTTTTTTTTTAACTACTTTATTACTAAATACTGAGACAATAACAATCTTTTCGTTTATTAATGACTAGAAGACGGGCAGTAAAACTTGTTACCATGGTGTTTCTATTACATTACTGCCTTGTTACCGCTACAGTCACTTACTTATGATACATAAAGTAAAATAAGCAGTAACTGTAACTGTATGTAAAATAAGCAGGTAGTTTTAGGTACAACTTGTTACTATTATTTTACAATCTCATAATGGTCTTGTTAACACTCACTACAATTTCTGAATTATTATTTAGCAACAACTACGAAACTGACATTTAATGCATGAAGAAATACAGTTACTGTAAAATTACCATATCAGTACCTACTTATTACCACCCTGTAAAGTGCTACCCAGATTTTAAAGATGTCTTTTGTGGCATTCTCAACGTGACTAACAATGGTGGTATGAAATCCAGGGTAACAGAAGTGCTGGGACTCGAGACAGCTGCAAATAAGCTCTGAACTGCGACTAGAGTAGACAAAGTGAGTGTTGTGTGGGACCTAATGGGTGTAATGACACGCCTCCATCTCTCCTGCCTCCACATCAAAGCTATGTCACCCGTGTGGCTGAGAGTAGTTACTGATGCCTACGTTGTTACCATAGCAACCTATGCAGATTGGTTGCTGACGTCTGGACATACAAATCTGATGTGGTTACTATATATATATATATATATATATATATATATATATATATATATATATATATATATATATAGACATATATATATATCGTTGCTGTCCAAAGAAAAACAGGTATCTCCAAAATGGCAACTTTACAGGAGAGGCCAAAAACCTCAAAAATTTAATTTGAATGTAAGTAAATAGAACCAGACGTCTTTCCAAGCAGTTTGGGGCCATTTCTGTTGGTCCGTTCTTCGTGAAATTCCCACACAGTGTAAAAAGCAACTCATGTAATCAAATGAGGCATAAAAGTAAAAATCAACAAAAATGGAGATACATGTTTTTCATTGGACATATATATGCTTTAAAACCTAACGGTGAGAAATCTCATCCTATCAAAATCCACCCTGACACCTGATTTATTAAATTATTAGGCTTGACAGGGTAACTCAGCAGAGGATGGACATAATACAGGGGTTGGACAATGAAACTGAAACACCAGGTTTTAGACCACAATCATTTATTAGTATGGGGTAGGGCCTCCTTTTGCGGCCAATACAGCGTCAGTTGGTCTTGGGAATGACATATACTGCGTCCTGCACAGTGGTCAGAGGGTCTTAGGATTTTTTTTATTGAGGGATTTGTCTGATTATTTTTCATTTTAAGCCATTCTTCTTGCTTGGATAGTGGCCAGGTCACTACGTGATGCTGGTGGAGGTTCGTCCTTCTGGTGGTAATCTGTGACATTACCCTGGATTTTCACCGTGGCCTTTTGATACATCACACAAGACTTGCTGTCTTTGGTCACAGATGCGCCAGCAAGACGTACCCCCACAAAAACAATGTGTCCTCTTTTGAACTCTGGTATGTCACCCATAATGCTGTGTGCATTGCAGTATTTTGAGCAGAACTGTGCTCTTACCTGCTAACTGAACCTTCACACTCTGCTCTTACTGGTGCAATGTGCAATTAATGAAGATTGGCCACCAGGCTGGTCCAATTTAGCCATGAGACCTCCCACACTAAAATGACAGGTGTTTCAGTTGCATTGTCCAACCCCTGTATTTCTTTCTTATGTTTTGTTATGTCTTTCAGTCTTAACCAAACGCTTCATACATAGCAGCTGTAAACTCAGCAACTAAAAATGTATTATAGGAAATACATACAGGTAAAGCTTAATTTATGTTACTATAAAAAGGGTTGATTCACAGGATTTTTTTTTTTCAAATTTGTGCAAATTAGAAAAAGCACTGTAAAAAACACTGTTCTTATTTTTGCTTATAAAGGCAAGTTGGCTAGCTATTTTCTAATTTCTTCCAACATCAAATAGTGCCTCAACTAAACAGTTATCATGTCTTTTACATTCAGTTCACTTATTTTCTAAAGCACTACATCATTTACACTTTAAAGCAACCTGGGCACTCACTTTTTTAACAGTGTGTGATAATCACAAAAATAATGGGATTAACTGTGATGAATTATTTTAACACTTCATGCTTGTGTTATAAGAGTTGAGCAGCACTAAGGGGACAACGTTGATTGAGTGAAACAGCACCACAGGAGAGGCCTGAAATGATCCAGCTCTGATAACTGGAAGCAATGTTCACCTTGCCAAGTGTGTGTTATTGTGTTAAGAGCAACACACTGATCTGTTCACCTGATGTGACTGATGACAGATGAGGGGCTCATCTGAAAGGTGACCCTGAGCACCATGCACTGCTCATATGACTTTTCTGTCCTGGGCAGCTTCTGATTGGTCTGTGTCTGGAGAGAGCAGATCCGGGTGTGCTGAGACCAGATGAGTTTAAGCAGACTGCGCTTCATTCTGCTAACCTGTTTGTGTTGTTCTTTCCTGATGAAAGCTGCACCACCAGAACTCAAGGCCCAGCTGCTTCAGCCATCACCATCTGTACATTCCTCCGTCTGATCAGCACTGATTAACCAAAACTGACCGGGATGCTCCCTCAGGGGTGAGTCCATTATGAGACACAGACTTTGAAAATGTCACCGTGACTCTAAAGAAAATACGATTGTATTAACGAGCAGGGTTTCCTGCCGAAGTGGAGACGTGGATCCAGAGCAGAGACGGACGGATCTCTTACAGCTCCAGAGTCCCGAAGACTAAACATTCGGAAGCTTTATCTTAGCAGTCTATTCTTTCTTTCTTATTCTCCAACACAGCCCGACCCTCCTCTCTGCTCATTACAGGCATAAATAACAACTTCATTTATGATCTACAATTCTCATGAAAACACAGGATTCGTCAGGGACTTCAAATCACGGCTGCTCACTTATCAAACGGGTGACTTTCCGTTCATTATACGGACCACATTAGAGACGCATCTGTGCACCCACCCCTCGCTTCCACCCCCCTCCCACACCCCCCCCCCCGCCCCCCCCCTCCCAAGACACAACCTCCAGTGAGCACCTGTTTCACAATAAGCCACAAGAAAATAACACATCAAAGCAAGTAAGGAGCATAAGCGTTTTAAACATGGCAAATATCTGGCCGAAGATATCAATCAAATGCAAATAGTTCCTAGTTTGAACCCTGTGTGATTTCTGGTTCATGACCACCGTCTTAGTCTACCAACATGTCACACCATCAACGCAGAATGGAAGTAACACTAGTTAACCTCAGAGTGTCAAGTAGCTACGTACAGGTCCCGACCTTGGGATACAGCTCGTCCACGAGTAATTATCCTTATCGTGAGAAGTTAGTGCCTAACTCCCTTGTGGAGTATTAGTGATATATTTATATCATCGGCATATATAGCTGATTTATTATTTCAGTTGCAATTATAAATTGTAGTGGTACATGGTTTGGTTGGTGTGTGTAGCATAACTTATTAAATGATATCCTCTGCGCTCATTATAATTACAGGGTATTAGGTATGTGTGGCAATATTAATGTAGTATCTACTGACTATATGTATTAAATATGTGTACAGGTGAAACTGGGGGTATGCAGACTGCGGAATATTAGCAGATGATGTTACATGCGTCTATAGATCTATGTTATTATGAAGCGTGTGCGATTATGGTACATTTAGCCCAGGGTTATATGTGTGCGGCAATATTTATATTCGTGTAAGATCCTCGGGTGGC